>LBNU01012028.1:24735-47617 GCA_014162995.1 Artemisia annua
TTTATGAACAAATTGCACACAGTACAAAATCTGTTACTACAATTATTTCCACACTTCTCACAAATACACTGGAAACAACGATAGCCGTTCTCAATCGGGCTTTTACAATGAAAACATGTGTAGCCGAGAGATGCCATAAGAATTATACATGAGAGAGGTATAAGAAGGTAGAATCAAATGGATAGAGGGTAAAGAAAAATATTTTTGGGTTTTTTGTGTTCGTTGAAAACTTATTTAAAATGTTTTTGGAAATCGTTTTGAAAAACCAAATCGTTTCCTCGTAGATCACACTAAGTAATCCTTGAGTAATCTGAAATGGTGAAATTTTACGATTCGTTTTGATTTTATGTGAAAATAAGAAAATATGAACAAAGGTGGTAAATATACAATGGATATGAATATCCAGAATCACTAATCTGCAAATCGTTTTAGAATACGCGCACAACCTCCCCGGTAGCGGTGCCAAAATTTTGATTGGCTCTGAACAGTCAACTAAAACTGACCAAGGATTTGGTCAACTCTAGTCAAGCAATCCAGGGCACAATGCTAACCAAGGAGTATAGAATATTCCCGGGTCGTTATGTCCCGACGAGGTGTGAATGGTATTAAAACGACTTGTGATCGGGTGATTTTGAATGGAAAAGGGATAATAGTGAATGAACTAAGGAAATGTAAATGAAATAGCTTAAACAAGCCATAAGAACAAGACTGTGACAGAAAATTATTTAAAAAACGTATTTAAAACTAAAAACGCGAAAGTTAAAATTAAAATTACGTTAATGTACAAAATAAAACGCGAGTTTAAAGAATTAAAAAGCTTACGGATATGAAAATTACTTTTTTACAAACCTAATGATAAAAGAAAATTATTGGAAAAAGAAAAATATTTATTAGACTATTTAAATAATTATTATTAGTTAATTACTACTTATATACTAATTAAACTATTTTAAATTATAATAAATAGTATATGAACAGTGATAAATCTAAAACTTTTTATAAAAATACTTAGTAGTATAATTAAGCTAGGAAAAATATAAAAAATGTGGAAAGCTTATTAATAAGCTGGAAAATTAGCAGATAAGCTTAATAAGCTTAAATGAACTAGCACTACTATATAAATAAATGTGGGAACCTAAAACACTAACAAACGTATAGCCCAGATGGAGCTTGATGTTGGTTTGGTTTTGACCACTTTGACCAAGAGGTCACAGGTTCGAACCACACTCAGTGTACAACAACTTTTATTTTTTTCTTTTAGGTTTTTTACTTAACACAAACACTTAAACAATAAAAATAAACAACTTTTATAAAAGTAAACCTTTTAAAACTTGAAATTAAGCTCTGTATTATCTCAACAGTACACAAAGAAAATTAAAAATGGACTTTTGGTTGTGAACAAGCTAGTTAAACAAGCTACATAGTGAACCAATAGATTAAATAAGCTAAGGACAAATTAAATAAGTGTGAAGCTAGCCAAAGAAAAGAGAAAAGCAAAGAAAATAAGCTAAAAGACTGAAATAAGCAATTCCAAATCCTATTCAGAACCAACAAGACTGCAGGCCTATTTAAGGCTTGATAAAGCTTATCAAATAAGCTTCAAAGATCAAATGAAGCCTGGAGTTAGCAACTAGGGTCTGTGGGCTTCTCAAAGAACCCAAAAACACAAGGTGTGACCCACAATTAAGCTCACAATGAGCTTTTGAAACAAGCTTGACCACACTGATGAGTCAGTGTGGTCAGTGTGTTGAGTGAAAATGAATAGACCAAAAGAAACATGCAAATAAGCTGGAAAATAAAAGATAAGCACATGTATGTATAGCTGGCAAGAAGGGCTTCTAACAACAACAAAAATCAAAAGCTAAGGTACACTATGGAACAAGATGCAAGCTAAAGAAAAAGGGCTTAAACACACCATACCCTGGTACAGGGCATTCTTTTGAAAAACAGCCTCAAAGATAAGCACCAATAAGCAGTTTAGCTAGCTAACCAAAAATTATAAAAAATACTAATAGCAAGACAAGCAACAAAATATCAATAATCCACAATCTCAGAACTTAACTCCTAAAATTAAACCCTACATGAAATTCCAAAGTTTATTCAAAAACTTTTTTTTTGAAAATTTTGACTTTTTACTTGAACATGCTAATTTGACTTTTTTGAGTTTTGATGAGATCCTAGCTACTGAAATGGTTATAATAAGCTATGAGATGACAGAATAAAGCTGAATAATCTACCAATGCAACTAAATGGGGGATTGTGCTAGCTAAAATTCTACCAGATAGGCACAAATGAGAGATTAAATCTGATTTTGACTTTTAATGAGGTACCCTATGTATCTTAGGCTATAAATGACCTAAAATCAACTATATTAAACTGTCTATACCTACTGAATAACTTAAAGCAAGCTTGTGCACAGAATTAAATCCAAATCCAAACACCCCTTAAAGCTTAACTATTTTTAAGTTTATGAGGATTTAGACAATTAAATGATCTTCTACTTATGCAAACTAATTAACTAAGCTATACAGAACATGTATAAGCTAAATAATACAGAATTAAACAAGTAAACTAACTAAATGAGATTTATTCTAATTATCACTACAGGATGTATAACTGAGCAAATTTAAGGTCCAACAAATGAGAAATAACAAACAACTAACCACTGATTTCTGTTAAACCATATAAGCACAATCTCACAGTCATATATCAAACAAAAGCAACAATAGGAGTATAAGCAGTAAATGATATTATAAGCTAAAGAAGGACATAAACTCATAATTACTCATGGCTCAAAACAGGGACTCACATAACACCAGGATAAGCTCAGAAACAAGATTGAAAGGCCTAGGTGTCTTCAATGTAAACTGATGAGCTCTTGTGATTATTGAGTGTGCTACTTTGGCTGTCAGTTGACTGTTTGTTGACTAGTTGAAATTTTTGAGTAAAAGCATCAAATATGGAACAATGAACTCACTAATGGCTATGTGAAGCTATAATGAGCTTCAGTAACCAAACTTAAGCTTGTTGAAGCTTATGAAATCTATTCTAACATAAATGGGAAATTAATCTTAAAACATGAAAATAGGTTGCAAGGAATTAAAAAGAGAAACTATGTTTCATTAATTTTAAAGATGATTGTACTACTGAAAATGAGAATTACAAAGCTTAGTTTAAAGTTTTACATTAATTTAACTACATTCGACCTACTTTACAAAGAAAAACTACTCACTATCTAACTCCCCCCTTCTTTCTTCTTTTTCTTGACTTATATAAGACCTGAGGTGTTTCTCTGTCCTTCCCTCATCACTTCAAGCCGTTGGATGAGTTCCTTTAATCTCAGCCCTTCAAATACATTTTGGCGGGAAAAAGGGAAAAAACAATTGGAAGTTAACTTGGAGCAATTCAAGGGTAATAAATGGAGTTTGGATTTAGTGTGAGGTGGAGGGGACATGGAATGGGGTGGTAGCTAAGTTGGTGAGGAGTTGGAGTGTTGTATGGGGATTGCAGGTGCAAGTGGTGGGAGGAAGGAGAAGTCAAACGGGGGTGTTGACCGAGTGTTATAACTAAGGGGGAGGGGGAGTAATAAAACGGGGATGTGTTGGGTTTGTTTAAGCTTTGGGCCTGTGGAAGAAGTTGGGCTTGGGTGGACTGGGGTATTTAATGGGTTGGGTAAATAAGGGTGTTGGGTTTATAAGGTTTTGGGTATAAGGTTTTGGGTTTAGTATATAAACTAAGGGTCCGGTTGGTTTGTATAAGGTTTAAGCCCAAGGACCAACTATGTAATTTTCTGATTTTGAAGGGTTGAAAGTGTAAATTCCCAAAAGTTATCATGAGGACCTATCTTGACAAGTATGAATAGTACAAGGGTAATTTTTGATATTTTCCATTTTTTAAATACCCGGGGACTAAATTTGCCAATTTTGAAACTTGAGGGGTAAAAGTTGCCATTTTAAGAAAACTTTCATCCAGGGACTAATAGTGAACAAGTTTGATTTCCCAAGGACTAATGTTGACTTTTCTTCAAAATATTTTATCCAGTGACCACTTCTGACAATCTTTGGAAGTTGGGAGACTGAAACTGCCAATTATGCAAACTTTGTTCGTTTTCATCTGTTTTTAAACATTTTGCATCTAAAACATATAAAACACAACTTTGGGATACTTTCAGTATTTTTGATGCATTTTTGAGTGTTTTTAAATGTTTTGCAGCTCAGATTTGACCAAAAATGATGAGTGTTAGAGCACTCATCAGTAGTTAAGACGAAGTTAAAAACAAGAAATATCATACATACGGAAACAAATAGAATCAAACAAACAAATAAACAAAACACACAAAGCTTGGGTTGCCTCCCAAGAAGCGCTTTTCTTTATTAACGAGTCTTGTAGCTAGACTCAAAGTCACCGTACGTTACGTGACTTCCTCGTTGGTCACGGTTTCTATGTCATCCTTAACAAATGCTTCAAATTTCGGATCCGATTGCAAATACCCTTTGTAAAGGCTCATCTCCTTTTTCCTAATTGCCTCTACAATCTTATTGGCAACCTCTTTATCAACCTTATACTTAGGCCCGAGGGTCAAGCAATCCTTGTAGTAGAGGCTCCGTTTTTCCCACACATAATCCATGCCCTTTCTCTTATCTTCTTCATTAATATCCTCGGTAGCACCAATATAATCCTTATCTAACCGAGGCACAAATCGAAATTCTTTCATCTTAGTGGGCATTCTATATTTAATCCTATCGGTCTCCCTAGAAAATTGAATTGTCCCCTCTAACTCATCGTAACTCAACTTGGACTTCTCTATGAAAGGCTTGCCTAATACTACATGAGATAAGCTGCAGTCTATAACACTTGCCAGATCTTCAACAATCATGAAGTCAGTGACATACGTAAAGTTTCCAACTAAGACATGTAAATCTCTAACCCTCCCAGCAAAATTACAAACTCTATCGGGGTAGTTGGGGTCTTTCTTAGGTTTGAGCCTTGTATTCACTATATCATTATAAACACTCGAAGACATAACGTTGATTGGGGATTCAAAATTAATGTAAGCTTGATCAACGTATCTATACCCTATCATGCATGGTATCTTAACGTTCCTAGGGTCACCTCTTTTTACCTTTGGATCAACTTTAGTGAAGGGAGAGCGAGGGTTATCGATTATGTTATGGTAATAGGNCGTACATTACGTGACTTCCTCGTTGGTCATGCTTTCTATGTCATCCTTAACAAATGCTTCAAATTCCGGATCTGATTGCAAATACCCTTTGTAAAGGCTCATCACCTTTTTCCTAATTGCCTCTACAATCTTATTGGTAACCTCTTTATCAACCTTATACTTAGGCCCGAGGGTCAAGCAATCCTTGTAGTAGAGGCTCCGTTTTTCCCACACATAATCCATGCCCTTTCTCTTATCTTCTTCATTAATATCCTCGGTAGCACCAATGTAATCCTTATCTAACCGAGGCACAAATCGAAATTCTTTCATCTTAGTGGGCATTCTATATTTAATCCTATCGCTCTCCCTAGAAAATTGAATTGTCCCCTCTAACTCATCGTAACTCAACTTGGACTTCTCTATGAAAGGCTTGCCTAATACTACATGAGATAAGCTGCAGTCTATAACACTTGCCAGATCTTCAACAATCATGAAGTCAGTGACATACGTAAAGTTTCCAACTAAGACATGTAAATCTCTAACCCTCCCAGCAAAATTACAAACTCTATCGGGGTAGTTGGGGTCTTTCTTAGGTTTGAGCCTTGTATTCACTATATCATTATAAACACTCGAAGACATAACGTTGATTGGGGATTCAAAATTAATGTAAGCTTGATCAACGTATCTATACCCTATCATGCATGGTATCTTAACGTTCCTAGGGTCACCTCTTTTTACCTTTGGATCAACTTTAGTAAGGGAGAGCGAGGGTATCGATTATGTTATGGTAATAGGCGATCTCTTCCTTAGTGGGGTAAAGATTAAAGTATTCATCACCTATTCTCTCGCCTTCTCTTTTCTCAAAACTTCCGGAATTCTTACGGTCATCATATTCTAAATCCTTGCATGTGTATATGGCGCCTGCAAAGTCATTAAGTGCATGATCTAATTGAGCATCAATCAAACTACTAAGCTCTTTAAGCTCCCTAATTTCACTTTTGACTCGATATCGCAATGACGCTACTTCGTCGGGTTTGAGGGGTGGATTCGCGTTTTCCATAATGGCCAACGGAATAATAAATAAGCAAGTTGTTACGAATAAAAACACGAAGAAAATAGATAGACTAAAGAAATCCTAGAAAAAAAATAAAATAAAAATCTCACTAGAAAGGAATCTAGTGAGTAGACCTAATAAAATAAAAATTCTACCTAAATAATAGCTATTCCCCGGCAGCGGCGCCAAAAACTTGATGACGTGGGATTGCGACCACGCAACAAGTTTTACCTCTCAAGGGATCTTGAGAAGCTTGCAATCCCACCAGGCAGTGTACCTGGTCGGTGTAGTATAGTGTATTGGTAAGTACAGGGGATTGATCGTTCTCTCACAGGGAATAGTGTTCGTTAGGTTAGAAAAACTACTCTAAAAGTTCTAAGGGTGAAGATGATTATTTTTGTATTTTTATATTTTTTTATGAAAGCAAGTAAAATCTCAGTTTTGAAGGAGTGGGCGGAATTAGCTGCTAGTCAACCAACCCAAAAACTACAATTGCAATTAAAAATAAAATAACTAAACTATTGTGGTTGTGAAAACTCATATGGAGATAAATGTGTTTACTTAGATTTCCTTACTCCCTAACTATCTTTTACCGGTTAATTGGTGTGTGTATTAATTGCGTGGATGACGGGTGTATTCCTTAACAATTCATGGGGTGGCGTACATATCTCCCCAATTCTATGAGCTCTTATCTCCTCTTACAACTATGCGTAAGCACAATCATAGGGATTGTAAACAGTGGCTCATGCGTTAAATACTACCTTAATAACCTAGTACGCATTAGTTACATGTTTCTTAAGACGTTCAAGCAGGTTACCATATAGGAGTTTAGCCAGTTTTCTTAAGCCTAACATTGATGAAACATTCACCCAAACAAGTAATAACACACCAATCAACCAATAATAATAGTTAGGTTTCATTAGATCTAAGCAAACACAAGAAAAATCTAGCCTAGCATGTTAATTGAAAGACAAGCATAAGATATGATTAACCAACACATAGACATATTGATTAATTTAAGTGAGGACTTATCTTCAATTGAACATGAAGGATTCAAGGGTGAAAAACCCTTGAAAATACAGCCAAATTCGTCTTTAGGGTTTTTCCCAAAGTTGCACCAAAAGTTCCACACTAGCTAATGAATGAAAAATAGAAAAGTATATATAACCCAAACAAGTAATAACACACCAATCAACCAATAATTAATAGTTAGGTTTCATTAGATCTAAGCAAACACAAGAAAAATCTAGCCTAGCATGTTAATTGAAAGACAAGCATAAGATATGATTAACCAACACATAGACATATTGATTAATTTAAGTGAGGACTTATCTTCAATTGAACATGAAGGATTCAAGGGTGAAAAACCCTTGAAAATACAGGCAAATTCGTCTTTAGGGTTTTTCCCAAAGTTGCACCAAAAGTTCCACACTAGCTAATGAATGAAAAATAGAAAAGTATATATAGATTTTACACTCTGACGGCGTCAGGTTATGGATTCTGACACCGTCAGCTCGCCGCAATTAGGGTTCTCGGATGGCCTAGATCTACTTCTGACGCCGTCACTTGTTAATCTCTATGGGCCGTCACTCTTTAGCATTTACACCTGACGGCCTACTCCCTTTAACACCTGACGCCGTCAGGTGTAAACATCTTGTTTTCTTCATAGGGCGTCTGGTATAATCTGATTTTACTCTTTTGTCAACGTTGGCTGACGGCGTCACCTTGAGACTCTGACGCCGTCAGGAAGGAAATCCAGCTTCTTTTGAGACTTTGTCATTTTCTTCACTTTTATGCTCCAAAAACGTCCAAATTTGCATGTTTTCCAGAATTCTTCTCAAAAGTACCTAAAATGACAAAAGGAATGATTTAGGGCAATATTTGATCACATTTACACGAATTAGGGCTTAAATGACCCCTTAAAACGGGTACACTTTTCGTCTCATCAGTTATCAACTGGCAGGGTAACTTGTGAGGTTTTACAGGCATTAAATGGCCTTGGGATGTGTAATGAGGTGGAGGGATAAGGTGGGGGTGATAGTAGCAAGTGGTGACCAAGTGGAAGGGAATACCACCTGGTTTTGGGGCAGTGTGGGAGTGGTAATGGTGGAGGGAAAGGGTGAGTTAAACCAGGGGTTTGACCCTGGTTTATTAACTACGGGGGTGTTGGGTTTGTGTTATTGGGCCAGGTAATACAAAAGGGTAGTGGGCTAGGTTTAGTTGGGGTGTTTTATTTAAGGGCTAAGGGTGTTTTGGGTTTATTATTTAATAGGGCTAGTTTGGTTTGTAACAAAAATACCACAAGGACCAAAGTTGCAACAATCTGATTTTTGAGGGACTGGTTATGCAACTTTTCCAAAGTTATCCAAGGGTCTTAAATTGCCAAGTTTCAATAGTATAGGGACCCTTGTTGACTATTTTCTAAATTTACACACCCAGGGACTATTTCTGCCAATCTTGCAAAGTTAAGGGACTAGTTTTATAAATTTTTGAAACTTTTCACCAAAGGACTAATTATGATAACTTGTGATTTTCAAAGGACTTTGGTTGACTTTTCTTCCAAAATAAATGCTCAGGGACTAATTTTGACAAGTTTTGAAAGTTGAGGGACTGAAACTGCCAATTATGCAAACTTTGTTCATTTTTTATTTAAGTTCAATCATTTTGCATCTGAAACATATAAAACACAACCCTGGGATATTTTTAGTATTTTGATGCATTTTTGAGTGTTTTTGGATGTTTTGGCAGTTCAGATACGATAAAAATGATGAGTATTTACACACTCATCACTTGTAATCAAAATAAGTAATATGAACGAATTAACAAAACACAGTTTACTTTATTCATGCTGTCTAATTGTCCTTTTTTTTAGAGTTGAACTATAACGTAGCGTTTGGTATGTTGTAATCAAAGTGAGTATAGAAAAGGTTATTACGGTGGAATAAAAAAATATTGTTTACACATTTACAATGTAATGATTCATTACAACAAATGATTCATTACCGCAAAACTATAATATTCATTCCTTAGAGGTCCCCCCCACCCCTTTTTTTTTTTTTTTTTTTTTTAAACATCCACATAAAAGTCCATCATTAACAAACCACTTTAAATATACTTCTTATCATCAATGACCATTTTAGTCTTTTTCTTATCGATTCCTTTATGTCCTATTTTACCAACCAAACATGATTGATAACGGTAATGAATCATTACATTGCGTCATTCATTCCATTACATCGTTTGACACCCTTGGCTTAATTAGAAACACAGATAAATAGTAAACTAAATGTAAATAAATGAATAAGCTGATGATATTTTCCTGGTTCGGGTCATCAAGGAGGGAGGGTTTTGGACACAGATGTACGATGTCTAGCTATTTAAGATATTCTCACGACCGTTTCTGACCTCTTTCTTAGATTAGCTCCAACTAAATATCAATCGAGGTTCGAAGTTTGAACAAGAAACCTCTTCTTGCTTAACCATTACGACACTTTGTGATAATTAGAATTACGTATAAACATAAAGCATTATTTTCCGAAAAAAATTTAATTACAGGGTAGGGCGGGTACCCTTCTAGTTACTTAATAAGGAGAAATAAATTGTCAAGATAAACCAAAATTAGTATATAAAATATAGGAAAGAGAAAAGCTTTGTCAAGACAGAAAAACACTAATTAGTTTTGTAATAAAGTTTTATCATAAGAGATAAACATTAACTAGTTTTGTAATAATTCGTAATATTTTGCAATTAATTTGCAATATGTTATTTATTTCATTTTTAAATTAAAACTTTCTTTTATGTTGATAAAAACAAGAGAGATAGGCGCATATTAAATCAAAACACAATTTTTTAATGAACTGTAAATATACTAAAATTACTTTTAATTTGTATTCATTTTTAATGACTTAATCAGTTTGAACTTTTTTTTTATATGTAATTTTAAGCATATGCCAAAAACTCTTTTAGAAAATTTGATTGTTTGTAATCAAGTCCCCGTGCTACTTATTTTAGGAAAAATCAAAAATGTAATACAATCATTTATTTGGAAACCAAATGAGTATAAAAGCAAGACGAAATGATATTAGCACATACAAATTTACTTTTGCAGCACATACAGAATCATGGAAGAAGGACAAAAAATAACTCCCCATTAAATTTATGTGTGCATAAGTAAATTTATAATGTGTTATATATCATTGCCCATAAAAGTATAGNCCGAGAGGGATAGTTCTCATTAGACTTTTCTACTTTTAGAAATAATCATGTCATTAGTTTTGACATGAATGATTTGTATAGTACTCCGTAATTCATAAATGACATAAATGAATTTTGGAGTTTACTCTTACTTTTATGGGCAATGATATATACACATATAAATTTACTTTGCACACATAAATTTACATGGGTATTTTTTGTCCTTATTCATGATTTGTATGTGTGCAAAGTAAATTTGTATGTGTATATATCATTTGTCTTCTTTTATACTCATTTGTTTCCAAATAAATGTTTGTATTACTATTTTGATTTTCCTAAAATAAGTGCACGGACTTTTGATTACAAACAATCAAATTTTCTAAAAGAGTTTTGGCATATGCTAAAATACATATAAAAAAAAGTTCAAACTGATTAAGTCATAAAATGAATACAATTAAAGTAATTTTAGCTATATTTACAGTTCATTAAAAATGTGTTTTGATTTAATATGCGCCTAACGGAAATGTTAGCAAAACCCTTTCTAAAATCGAAAGATGGCATCCCGTTGGTGAAAAAGGTCTTAAATGTATTTTTCTAAATCTTAATTTGTCTCGCTTTGAAGATAAGCACGTATTATGATACGGATGAGGCATTTTAAACCTTTGACATTATATTACAGTATTATGTGAATGTTATTTTAATAGCTCTATTTAATTTCTAGTATTTTTGCAACTTAAGTTGTTGTAATCTTGTGAATGCTATTTCTATTACATCTTATATAATAAAAGCTTAAGTAGCCTTATAAATGTAAAGTGGTCATAATAAATGGCTCATGAATTGAAAGTGAAATGTGGAGGCTTCATGCGTTAGTACATTGATTTAATAATCATGTATAAAGATAAGTACNAAATCAACATACAACCAACCACAGACTTTCCTCCACACCGCGCCATTGGGGCTACAATGATTATGGTGGGTAAGTAACATCATATGTCTTCTTATTTAGCATATTGATTTATATTTTTATGGTAAATTTCGCGTGTGTTTTGTGTGTGTAACAAATGTAGGACAAAAGATGGTGCTTAGGAACGTTTGTAGTATAGCATCATCTTCTCTAAATGGTTTTAAGAGATCCTACACATCGGGTGTCTTATCAATTAAGTGGTACATGCAACGAACATGTTACTTTGATTAAAGACAATATATTTTAACTCTATTTAAGTTACTACTCAATATATTAATTTTTTTTGTAGCGCGTCAAGAAGCATTAAAGAAAGAGATCGAGAAGTCACAATAAATTGTATCAAGAACAAACATGAAAAAGGCCAATGAACAACAACGATAAGACAACAACAACAAGGACAACAACAAAAACAAGAACGACGCACGGCCATCGGTGGATGAATACTTAGCATTCATATTAAATACGTTACCAAATTAAACCATGCAATATTTTACTTCATGTAAATACCGATAAATGGATAATACTATTGATTCGTTAGCAAGTAAGTTTATTGAAAAATAATGTGAGAGCATCCAATGTTTAGTCAATAATTATTATACACTGTGGAGCATTTTAATATTTTGTCGTAATGTGGTTTTTTGTCTTGTGGTGTTTAATTTCACTTTCTTAATTATACGTCTTGAAATATTTGCGTGACTTGAGTACTTGGGATTATGACTTGTGTATTATGTCCGATGTTAACATATTGAAATGGTAGTATATATAAAAATATCTTCAATATCATCTTTATGTCCATAAAGGTACAAAGCAATAGACTATAGATAAAACAAATACGTATAATGATTTCGGATAATCATATCCACAATTAGTATCGCAAGTTAAGCGATATTGTTTTTTGAAAATTTATCATTATATACTTTTTTCTTGTTGTTTTACTGTAGTTTAAATCTACATTAATTAAGTAATATCATTTTGACGAGTTATGTAGTTTAAACAATATACGACTATCCATTTATCATAATCTATTGTAAATTAAATTTAATCTTACTCATAAAGTAATATCACTATGGAGATTTAATTGTATTATCTAATATTACATTTTAGTCTTGTAGAATGGACAAACAAATTTGCAAAAATGAAATTGTATATTATATTATATGGTAGAAAGATTCTATATGTTGGATTGATGTCTTCAAAATATATTTAGTATGCAATATGGTACAATATATACTAACAATACTAGACCGATTTTACAACATAAAAAAAATTGAAACTTAAATGGTTTTTGTGCATAAATAAAGTTCGAGTAATAAGCGTAGAATGCGTGGCAGGCTTTTTTTTAGCCGTATTTCGAATATGATAAACAAAGATAGATTTTGCATCACAGCTAGTCTCAAACATATACGATAATATCCACTTTGTTAGTTCTTATATAAGGTTACTTTATGTTGCAAGAACGTATGTGTTTAACCTCCCTTTGACACTTAGTATGTAACTTATACATATTAAAATTTGCATGTGAAGAGACTCTTTTAAATGTAGCATCTGAAAAAGTCTCTTCACTATATCTTTCAACTGTCAATAACTATTTAAATTTATGTCATGCTTAGAAAAGGTGTGATTCCATCACAACTTAGATATATAATGACGAAAATAAGTGCAAAAGATTACGCTATGAACACTTATATACAGCCATGTAATGAGAAAATTAGTGTTGAACAATACACTATGAACATTTTAAATTAAGCTCGTGTGCATCACACGGGTCTGAATGAGTCGGTCTAAATATAAAAGTCCCAAACAACTAATTAAACTCATTCATCTTAAACTCATGCGATGCTTAAAAAGTTGTGATACCATACAACTTACAAACTAATGACGAAAATAAATAACACATTACAATAGACAATTAGATAGAGCCGTATGCAACGCACGGGTCTGAATGACTAGTACTATATATAAGACACTTGCCTATGCTATTTAATGCTATTATTAATTGCTTCATATGACTTTTTATTATGATTGCTAAAATAATTGATTTTGTGGCATTTAAATCTAACCACTAGATATTACGTAGCATATATTTGAATGTTGAAGAAAGCAAATGCAATAAGTCCTATGGAGATGACATTCGCTTATTCATCTTGCATGCTCTATTGTTACTACAGGTGAATTTCCAAGTCTCTTTAATTATTCTCAATATACGGTTTTAGAAAGAGCTACTAACTTTTTAACATATGATTTTGTTCATTTCAAATTGAAGATCTCTCTTAGAAGCAACGCGCGGGAAATCATCGAGAAACCTGTTGGAAACGACTACACACATAGTGGCATTCTGAAAGAAGATCACTTTGGACCTCATGGCCTGGATCCCGCTCTAAGCGATTTTTTCAGAGTTGGTGATCTATACCTTGGCAAAAAGATGCCAATTTACTTTGAAGCAAAGGGCGATTCGAACCCTACTCATCTACTCTCTCAAGACGAAGCCAATTCAATCCCTTTTTCGTCGTCAAGACTCCCATACCTTCTTGAATTCTTCTCAATCTCTAACAGTTCCCCACAAGCCAAAGCCATGGAAACCACATTGCATGAATGTGAGCACAAGCTAGATAAGAGCGAGTTCAAGTTTTGTGCTACCTCATTGGAGTCCATGATCGACATGACACTTGGTGTTTTTGGTAAAGTTAAACCAAAGGTTTTAACCACCAAGATTTTCAGTTCCAATCATACCTTTTTTCAAAGCTATACTTTTGTGAAAAAGCCATTGGAGATCTATGCCTCTAAAATGGTGGCATGTCATCCCATGTCTTACCCATACAAAGTTTACTACTGTCATGGGCATAAGGCTCATACTGACAGATTGTTTAAAATTGCTTTGCGTGGAGAAAATGGAGAGAGGGTCGACGCAATTTCTGTTTGCCACATGGACACATCCATGTACGATCGTGACCATGTGGCATTCCGTGTGCTTGGAGGCCAGCCTGGATATCCGATATGCCATTTTCTACAAGCTAATCACCTTGCATGGATCCCATCTGCTTAGTTGGATAGTTTGTAATAAGTAAAATAAATAAATGAATGTATGCTCTAGTGATTACAGATATATTTCTGTCAATGAGTAAAACATGATTTCTGTTTGTTCCACACCTCAACAAGCTAGATAGATACTGGATTACCACTTTCAACTTACATAACATTAGTAAAAAATAAACAGAATTCTTGCGAGAACCATCTTATCTACGAGAACTGAGAGAACCACCAAAAACATACATGCACGCATTCTATAATTGTATTTTTGCACATATGTTCTAAAAACAACATCCATGTTTTAAAAAAAACATAGTTGTTCTAAAGAATTTTATAAGAAATTGGAATTACAAAATTTTTCTTTGAAGGTGTGCATGTATGTTCTTATAAGGCTTGTAACGACAATATTGCGGCCGTGTGTAAGGTTTTTGCGAAAAAAGAGGATGAGTTCATGATGATATTGAAGAACATTGGTGGATACTTACGATATTGCTGATTTGCATGTATTTTTATTTTATTTTAAAAGGCGTGCATGTATGTTTTTGGTGGTTCTCTCAGTTCTCGCAGATAAGATGGTTCTCACAAGAAAGTCTCACTATATATATCATACTATCGTATAAAGCATTTAGGCCTTTTAAAAAAAGAAATACTTAAAATTAAGCATTACAAGATCTTAAGCTAAAAGTACAACTAAATAAAACACATTTTATAACATTCAACAAAATTACAAGTTCTTAAGCTAAAAGTACAACTAATTAAAACACATTTTCTAACATTAAATACAATCTTTAAATAGAAATACTTAAAATTCAGTATAACAAGTTTTTAAGCTCAAAGTACAACTAATTAAAACACATTTACTAACATTAATTACAAATAAAAGCACTATTAATGTGGTCAAGATATTTAATGCAGTCAATTAATTAACTGCTCAATAAATATAATTAATGCAGTTATTAAAACACCCCTTACATAAGAAATACAAATTATCAAACATATTATACAACCAACTTAAACACAATTTCTGCATTAAATGTCACTAATACAAATAATAAAACACATTATACAAATATTCAAGTCCGAACGGGCAACGGGCCAAATAGGCTCGAGCCTGAATGGGCTCGAGCCCAAACGGGCACGGACCAATGGGCGGTTTACAACTCCTAGCTATCACTTTTGCCTTTTGATGACGATAACGTTTATTTTATATATATATATATATATATATTATTATATTTATATTATTTATTATATTATACTTATATATATATATATATATATATATATATATATATATATATATACGTATGGGGATAACTTGGCTACAATTTTCCACTAAAATACATAAGACAATGAATCAGGGACACACAGAAAGAGGTCAGGGACCCACGAAAAGATTCACGGACCCACAATTTGTAGCACTAATTGTAGGAAGTTGGCTACAATGAGAAATGATCTTGATCGTTCATCTCACTAAACTAATACAAGGATATGATAGGTATTCATAATTATTTATTTATTTTTCATTAAAACCACTTTAATGCATGCGTTAATCTTCACCTCCTCCGTATATAACTTAAAATTTGACCAACTAATTTATTTTCTTATTCGATCGGTCCTTCTATTCGTCACCTTCAGTTGCATATCCAGAATTACGTCACACACTTAACATTCAAGGAAAATGTAATACACTTTACATTGCCCCAATATTTTTATTATTTATTAAAGTAATGATTTATAAAATATGTAATTCTTTTATAAATATAGTTTTTTATTGATTCACAACTATATCAATTAGTAAAATTTCAAGTACCATTTAATTGAATCAGCCCACCCGGGTTCTTTTCGGTAAGGAGCGATCCATAAAATAAAACAATAACTTACTTTTGGTTCACAAATGCAAATACTATTCAAAACAAAACACTAATTCAATCAAAAAAAGAAAAGAAAAAAAGACAATAACATTTTTTTATTCACTAATTCGATTATGATTCATTAACCCGAATAAATAATGCATGATTCACGGATTGACAAAACATGCAAAATGAAATTACTATTATTTCTAATGATTCAATTTCTAAAGCTACAATGTTTTATGATTCAAAACCCAAAAAAGTGTGTGTAATACATGTTACATAAAACAAATGAATTATATGTTTTCCTAAATATATTTTCAGAACCCTGTTAAAATGATATATACTAGCTTAATACTTGTTTACGTAGTAATCTTACGTTTAATGATTTTACATTATGTGATCGTCAAAACGATGAGATATCGAAAAATATAAATAACATTTTTATGCATTATTTATGTCAACAATCTCCCCCTTTTTGATGATTACAAAATCTAAACTCATTAAAACGAAAATTAGTATATTTACAAGTATTTCGTGAGTGTATATCAATTCTCCCCCTTTTTGTTAGCATCAAAAAGGTTATCCCGATTAATTTGGAGCTCCCCCTTGAAGTATTGATGAGTGTGCAAATACTAATCATTTTTGGTCAATCTGAACTGAAAAAAACATCTGAAAACACCCAGATATGCATCAAAATACTAAAAATATCCCAAAGATCGTGTTTTATATGTTTTAAATGCAAAATGATTAAAAACAGATGAAAATCGTACAAAGTTTGCATAATTGGCAGTTTCAGTCCCCCAACTTTCAAAACTTGACAAAATTAGTCCCTTAGCATTTATTTTGAATGAAAAGTCAAACCAAGTTCTTAAAAGTCAAAATTTATCAAATAATGATCTTTGGGTGAAAAGCTTTCAAAATTTTACAAGTTTAGTCCCTGAAGTTTCACATTTGGCAAGATTGGTCCCTGAACTTTAAGAAATTGGCAGAAATAGCCCCTGGTGGAATACTTTGGAGGAAAAGTCAACTTTGGTCCTTGGAAAGTCACAAGTTGTAAAATTTAGTCTTTGGAATGAAAGTTTGAAGAGATTACATTTTGGTCCCTCAAGATTGTGACTTTGGCAATAATGGTCCTCGAGAAGTTTAAATTAAAGACAAAAGTGACCTTGGGAATCAAGACTTGACAAGATTGGCCCTTGAAAGAACTTTGGACTATTGGCAGCTTTGGTCCCTGAAAATTCTGAAAACACAAGTTTGGTCCTTGTATTTATTTACTACATAACAAATTGGACCCTTGTTATTAATAACCAACCCATTTACCACTAAACCCTTTAAAACCAACCAGCCCAAAAACCAGCCCAATCCCACACTTATTAACCCAATCCCGTTTATTAAACCCAGCCCCCAAGTCAAACAAATAAAAAACGGGTCAACTCTACCTTCTTCCTTTCCCCCCTTTTACCCAGTTAAACCACCACCACCATAACACCACCTCTGCCACACTCCACCCCAACTCCAAGAACCTCAAAAGCATCTCCCACTAACCTTCCCCCTCCTTAGAGTCCCTACCTAACCACTCTAATCCACCCTGGCAATCCAAACTTTATACAACACTTTTTCCCACCAAAATGGAATTGAGAGTTTAGATCATGGTTACTTTAAATTAACGAATGGGATTCACTCAAGAAAGCACAAGGATCATATTTCAACTGGTTGCACTCACAGAAGAAACACAAACAAGCAATGGGAACCCTAATTCAAGTAGTATAAATAGTGAACTCTTGTAAGCCATATGGGCATCTTTTCTTTTGTAGTTTTCTGCTGGTTCAACTTAGTTTAACTTCGTATTTTTAATTTTCAAATTCAATTGAAGTATTATTCCAGTTTATGCAATTTCGTATTTTCATTCAAATTTCCAAATTTGCTTTCATTTCCTGTAAATGTTCTTTATTTTATCTAAAAATGTTACCTTCAGCTTAATTAAGTTAGTTAAATCAAAAGAAAGCAGAAAAATATTAGAAACAAAAAAGAAAGAAAATTACAAAGAAAATAAAAAAATAGAAGAAAGAGGAAAAGAAGAAGTTGCAGAAATGGAAGGAGATTTTGGTGTAGAATCCCATGGGGGATGTTAGGATATGAATTGGTTACTGGGTCTCATCCTTGTTCTGTGCTTTGGACCTTTTGTAAGACTTTTCCACATTTTTCTTGGCATAATTTGTGAGTGTTAGTTAATGTTGTTTATTAATGTTTAAATCTGTTTATTTGTGTTCATTATTGATTAGTTAAAGCTTAAATCTCAGTTTCAATAGTTGAATAGGTTAGTTGCTTTGAAAAATTGTTGAAATAGTTTTAATAGGGGTGTTTGGTTTAAGACTGTTGGCTGCACTCTTGTTGGTTTTTGTTATTAAAATTGGTTGGTACATGCTTCATTAAGTATTATTAGATCACTTAGGTTATAAAATCAGCAGTTAGTTGGTAAAAAGGTCAAATTAGCTTTCCATTTCTCTCACTTGTTCACTGTTGGGTTTATAGGCTCCCAATCTCATTCCATCTCTGCCTTAGTTGTTCATATAGCATAAATTCATTACATGAGAGCTTATATCATCATATTCAGTCAGTAATGATCAATCAAAACTTACTTTAGTCAACTTTTGCACAAAGTGAAAAAGTCAAAATTGTAAGTTGTAGGAATTGGGACAGAATTCTAAATCATTTGTAGGGTTTATTAGTATTTGGAAATGGATATAAATTGTTGTTATAGGTTATTTGGTTGGCTATGCATTTGATTCAAAAAGAAAATTGGGATTTGGCATCCATTTAGACCCTTGAATTGATCCCCAAAGTCACTCATTTGGACTGTTCATCCCCTGCTACCAGACTTGGGACAAACTTAAAAAGGGTTTAGCTTGGTCAATTCTTGACCAATAGGAGTGATTCTTGTTGCTTTGTACTCCACTCTAGGTAGTATTTAGGATTAGGCTTTTAGATTTCCTTTTAGTGCTTATTTTACTGCTTATTTTTGCCCCTAAACTTGCCCCTTTGGTCACTGCTGCTGCTTGTATATTCAGCATAAGCTGAGTTGCTTTGATTTTGCTGTTCTTCTTGTTAATTGTTGTTGTTATTGATTCCATTGTTGTCATTGATCATTATCATTGTTGTTTATTTGTTTGTTTAAACTTTTGAAAGCTGGTTGAGCTTAATTGCTCATCTGCTCATTGTGTTCTTGTTACTTTGCTGCTACTGCTTGTTCATGTTCTTGTTGTTGTTTGCAGTTGTTGTTTTTGTTCTTGTTTAATTTTGTTGTTGTTGTCTTGCTGTTTGTTGTTTTCAAGCTTTAAGCTTGTGTAAGCTTATTTGGTGTAGTTGTTTAGTTTTGCAGTCACAAAAAGAAAAGGGAAACAAGAATTTTGAAACTAAAATTGATTCTCAAATCTGTTTTATAATCAAGGGATTGTTCAAGTTGTTGTAGGTTGAATCTGTTTTAAAAAATGTTTAGAGTTTGTGTTTTGTGTAAGTGATTAAGAGCAAAAAGAAGAAAAAAAAAAAAAAAAAAAAAAAAAAAAAAAAAAAAAAAAAAAAAAAAAAAAAAAAAAAAAAGACAAAAGCCAAGGGCAGGATTCGAACCTGTGTCCCTTGGCTCACACAGACTGTTAGGAATACGCTTTTTTATAAGAAAGATTCGGTCACCCCAGATATGATTAAATCAGTTGGTTGGACTAAATCTAACGTTTGAGTAGTGTACGAGTTGTTTTGAAACTTTTTCTTGGCAGCGGTTTGCTCTATCATAAAGTGTTCTTCGCAGCAGTTAAGTTGGGACTTTAGCGGTTAGCAATAGCGGTTAGGAATACGAACCTGTGTCCCTTGGCTCACACAGACTGTTAGGAATACGCTTTTTTATAAGAAAGATTCGGTCACCCCAGATATGATTAAGCATTGTTTAGCTCGTAGTAATTACAATAGTTAGTTAAACGTAGTTTAAAAGTAGATTAGTTCGCGGAAGAAGGACGGGTCTTTACCCACTGTATACCTGATCCGCAGCCCAAGTGGCACGCCCAAGTGGCAAAACCCATGTACATATAAATACCCTCTCCATCCTTGGAGAGGGTNTAATTACAATAGTTAGTTAAACGTAGTTTAAAAGTAGATTAGTTCGCGGAAGAAGGACGGGTCTTTACCCACTGTATACCTGATCCGCAGCCCAAGTGGCACGCCCAAGTGGCAAAACCCATGTACATATAAATACCCTCTCCATCCTTGGAGAGGGTAAGCCTTCCCATAATCTCATTTCTTTTTTTTTTGGTTTTCTCTCCAAGGCTTCACCTCTTTCTCTCTCTAACTTTCTCTCTCTACATTTCTTTCTTTTCTTTCTTATATGCAACGAACTAAAACCACAAGTATGAACGTGTTTGTTTTGTTATCTAGTGTTCTACAATTGGTATCAAGAGCCATGGTTACATCCTAGGGATTGTAGGACTTGTGGTGTATGGTTTGTTTTGGTTTCTACTAGTTTAGGGTGGTTTCTACTCATTTTGGAGCTTGTTCGTGGTGATTCTTGTGTTCTTTCTTGTACTTCTAGGATTAGAGGGGTTAGATTCATCTAGTTTATCAGTTGGTTGGACTAAATCTAACGTTTGAGTAGTGTACGAGTTGTTTTGAAACTTTTTCTTGGCAGCGGTTTGCTCTATGATAAAGTGTTCTTCGCAGCAGTTAAGTTGGGACTTTAGCGGTTAGCAATAGCGGTTAGGACAAGTAGTGGAGCGAACATTACGCTGTACTTTGTACTGTTTCAGCGGTTAACATCCAGCGGTTTACTCTTCAGCGGTTAAGGTGCCAGCGGTTTACTCTTTAGTGGTTACTTTACTAGCGGTTACTCTGTCAGCGGTTACTATTCCAGCGGTTAAGTTTCAGCGGTTATTACATCAGCGGTTTTCTTTCAGCGGTTAATTGTCAGCGGTTACTGTACCAGCGGTTTACTTATCTTAGCGGTTTTCCTGGTTGACTTTAGTAAAATCCCGGGAAAGAATCGATTTCTCGGTTTAAGTCACGTGTGTTGTAAAATCCCGTCTAAGACCTTGTCATCATGACTACTGTAACATCTATTGATGATATCCATGCTGCTGGGTCTGACACTCGACTTCCAATGCTAGAAAGAACGGACTATGAGTCTTGGTAACAAAGAATTCGCTTGTATTGTCAAGGCAAAGAAAATGGGGAGAACATTCTGAGATCAATTGATGAAGGGCCGTTCCAAATGGGCACTACCAGAGATGTTATCTCCACTGGTGATGATGGGACAGTCACCCTTGGAATTGACAGACCTCGTACGTACAATGATCTGAATGAAGCTGAAAAGAAACGATATGATGCTGACATTCGTGCTTCAAACATTGTGGTACAAGGGCTACCAAAGGACATATACAAACTGATTAACTTCAACACTGAGGCCAAAGCTGTTTGGGACAATGTCAAAATGTTGCTAGCTGGTTCAGAACTAACAAAGGAAGATCGTGAGTCTCAATTGTACGATGAATTCGAGCACTTTAAGATGAACCCTGGTGAAAGCATCAATGATTACTATGTCAGATTCCACAAGCTTGTGAATGACATGAGAATGATCAGAATGACAATGCCCAACATCCAACTCAACTCAAAGTTCGTCAATAACATGTCACCAGAATGGGATCGGTTTGTCACAGCTGTGAAGCTAAACAAAGGACTCAGAAACACCAACTATGAGCAACTCTATGCTTATCTGCAACAACATGAGAAACATGCCATGTATGATCGTCAGCTAAGAGAGAAGTTTCATCCCTCAAATGATCCTCTTGCTCTAATCTCCAGTGCTCAAGGACTCAACCAATTCTCAGCTGACTTAATCAACACTCCAATCACTGCTCAAGCAACACAGAATCAGTCTTCTCTTGGTCAAACCTCAATGCAATCAGCAAGTGTCAAAACAAATTCACAAGAATCGGGAAATTCCTACATGGACAAGAGAATTGATAATCTCTCCAATCAAGTCTCTCTGCTGGTTCAACACTTCAGAAGCACTCTTCCTCAAACCAACAATCAACTCAGAACCTCATCTAATCCATGTAATCTTGCTGTTGTGGAAGATGGGCGAGTTGTGGTTCAGGGAAGACAAAATGTGCGAGGAAATGTTCAGAACAGAATGGGTAATGGCAATCAAGGACAAGGAAGAATCAAGTGCTACAACTGTGGTGGGCTAGGTTATATTGCAAGAAACTGCACTGAACCAAACGTCCTCAGAATTCCGACTACTTCAAAGATAAAATGCTGCTGATGCAAGCCCAAGAAAATGGAGTGCAATTGGATGAGGAACAACTGCTATTTCTTGCTGGTGATGAAGGGAATTCCTTTGATGCTGATGTGGATGATCAACCAGTCCAGGATCTTGCTTTAAATGACCCGAACATCTTCCAGGCTGAAGATTGTGATGCATTTAATTCTGATGTTGATGATGAACCTACTGCACAAACCATCTTTGTGGCCAAGCTTACATCTGCAGTCACATCGGCAAATCAATCAGGATCATCAAAATCATCCATCATTTATGAGGTACTCAAATTATATGACACATATGAAACAAGTGCCATTCCAACGAT
>LBNU01012029.1:9427-72564 GCA_014162995.1 Artemisia annua
ATCTTGCTCGAATTCATGAAGCTTATCGTAATAAATAGCTTTGAACTTCGATTAAGCATCTCTTTCGTATTCTCGAGCCTTTAAGAAATAAATTCATCATCACGGGCTTTCCTTGAGTAAATTTCATCGTTGACTCTGCTTTTTGACACTTTTCCACATCTCGTGCTCGTTTTGGGGCTATTAGGTTGACTTTCATGCCATTTATGCAATTATCCTTTCCTGCACGATCACAAACACAAAAACACGATATCTTTGGCGTTTAACGTTAGTTTTT
The DNA here is from genome assembly GCA_014162995.1 of Artemisia annua. Lineage (NCBI taxonomy): Eukaryota > Viridiplantae > Streptophyta > Magnoliopsida > Asterales > Asteraceae > Artemisia > Artemisia annua. Next base: position 9,702 of record LBNU01012029.1, read on the forward strand.
GGTCTTATTAACACTTAAACTAAGGTCAAAAGTATGTATAAAATAGCACATACCAATGGTGGTCGAACAGTAGGGATGTTTACGATTTGTATGTGGCAATGGAACAGTAACCAACAGAAGAAAACAAACTAGGTCGACAACTCACAAGGTCGACAAACAAAACGGAAAACACCCGTCGACACCTCACTGTGGTCGACAAACAAGAAACTGGAAAACGAAAAAAAATGATAGTTTAAGGTTGATTAGTGCGGAAGGTATGGATCGAGTAGGTATGATACCATGTAGAATAATAGAACCGTATGTATTGAATGAATAAGTTCGGTACATGTGAATGAATAAATAAGATACAATATGGGCCAACGGGCCTAAATACCCAATACTAATCGTCTAACCTGTTTATCATTTTTGACTTTTACCGTATATCTTTTATGTTTTATGCGTATCGAACCTACGTTTCTAGGTTTTAACAATATTTACGCACTTTGTTAAACTTATCATTCATCTAATATACTAAGATAGAGTATTATATTTCGTGACTTTTTTAACATTTTTATAAGTATTATATTTTTACGTTACCCGAAGTTTCGTGACTTTAGTACTTAACGTTAGTAATTACCGGGATTAAACTATACCCTCTAATCACTAAGCTATTAAATAAAACATAAGATATTACAAAATCCTCCACCTGGCACACTTATGCCACGTTAAGTACACATGTTTCATTTGTATTTTACCTTATCACAATCTTAGGACACATGTATAACTACATATGAATACTACCATTAAGTAATACCATTAAGACTTTAATGTTAGCTAGAAAAATGTCCTTTTTCTCTTTCTTTTGTTTTGCCGTTAACTCAAACCACACAAACACACATTTCTTTTGATTTTAATCTAGTTCTAGGTTCATGTGGTAAAGGTTTTGTGTTACTAGTTTAATCCTTGAATCAATTTTAACTTTAAACTACCTCAATATCACATCATTTTCTTGGAGATTTTAGAAATTAACAAGGGTGTTCTTGGAGTATTTATAAGAGTTCTTGAGGGTTATGGGCTGAAGTTAAGAGTATTTTTGGAAGATCAAGGGTAAAGACTTGGGTTGATGATTGAAGACAAGGATATAGGAGGATTAAGAGTTGATTTGTAGTTGTTCTTGTAGGTGTTGTATTCATCATCACCTTGTAAGATATATTCATTTTTTTTTACTTTCATTCAATTTGGTCATTTAATTTGGTTGTAATAGACTACTGGAATGTAATAGTGATTTTGTAAGTATTTGGCATTGTACATAAAGTTTTAATCATGAAAATAAGCTAGGGCAGTAGGTTGTATGAATCTGAAATTTACAACAGCCAAAAAGAATGACTAAACTGATCATCTCAGTAAACTTTGAGGGTAAGGCAATAAGATAAGCCAGTAGAGCTACGTCTTGTGGTCGTTTCGCCGGTTGGCGCACCTCACTCATCCCGGTAAGTAAATGAGAGCCAAAATGGTAAAAGGTGTCAAAATCTGCACACCAGATCTCTTTTGGAAAAAGCGTACTATTGTGGTCATTTCTGTTAGTCGGCCTAGTTTTATGAATTGTAAGTAACATCTAGACTTAACATAGCTGAAAACCTCACCTCAATCGGGGTTGTAGAACTCTACTTATGGTCATTTCCATGGGACTGCAGTGTGCTGCCAACTTTCTACATTGAACTAGGAGATTGAAATTGTAATTTGACTTGCGTTACGATAAAATTAAGACTATAAACCACTAAAAGTTAATAATACATTTATATACTTCGCTAGGGACATAAGAACCAAGTCAAAATAGTTTACGTGATTGAAATAATGTATTGATCAAGTCGGGATAACTATATATCTAAAATCCGAAACACGAACATTAAGTATTAATTATAACCATTTGACCACGTTTATATAAAAACCGAAGTGGTAGGACTCACTATCGGAAAAAACGACTCATATACCTATCCATAAGTTTAAACATGACTTAAACATAATAATTTGCGGAATAGGTGAAATATTAAAAGTGACATAAACCCGATCCTAGGATGACTTATCAATAGGGCTTATTACTATTTTTTTTTTTTTTTTTTTTTTTTGATAAAAGCTAAACTTACATATTTTTGTATACTTAAAAAAATATGTACAATGTCAAAAGTATATAAATACTTTTATAAAAGTTATTTTGTACTCTCGTTAAATATCTAAGACGCGACTATTATAGGTTTAGGTCGTCGTTGAAAGCTTGCAACTTCTTAATATACATTTTATATTGACGAGATCTATTACTTATTACTACGGTGAGTTCATAGCCCCTACTTTTATTCATTTTGAATTACTTTGGGGTGAGATACATGCTTAACTACTTTTGTAACGATCACAACTACTTGAAAACTATATTCTGTACTATATTGATGAGTCTCGTATTATACATATTTATTCCCCCGATATTATGTAAATTATATAGTAAAATAACCTTATTTGTAGGACTTTTGGTACTTAATATATGAATGAATATGCAGTACTAAGGATTGAAGGAAAGATGCGAGAAGTACAATAAATGAATGACTTTGAGGAACTTAAGATATTCATACATAGTTTGGACAAAAGCACACCGATCTTATGGAGAAAGCGCGCCGCTTACGGGCACCTTTGGTCAACTATGCAACTACGAGTCAAACAGTGAAGTACGCCGGTTATGTGTCATATGAGCGCCGGTTACGCGAAGAGATGCCCGCCGGTTTTATACTAGTTGTGCGGTGTACTTCTCACGGCAGTTATACTTCTACATTAATGAGCCACATCAATGATGAGCCCGATCATTTGCTTGTCATTACTCACCAAGGACGAATTAGGGTTGCAATTTCACTATAAATAGGAGCTCAAATCGGAGTATTTCACACACCTCGATTAAGAAACATCTCTTGATCATAAGAAGCAGATTAGTAGTGGTTTTGCACCAAAAACCACTAGCTAAGGAGTTGGAGTAAGTAGCAACTTTGGGAGAGCAACATTGGAACGTGGCATACTTGTAAACTTCGGTATAACTTCATTCTAATGATGATAATACTTGTGTACTTAGTTTACTTTGTTATGAATATGGAGTAGTACCCTTTATGCTTGTTTAAGGCACTTATGCCATGAGTTGAACATAGAATTTGTATCGTGAATGTTGAATCTACTATATATGCGTTTGATATGTCATTGTTTAGTCTCTTATCATTTGTCTTGATTAATGACTATGATTGTTTAAAGGTCGAAAGATGCAATTGTGTTGATTACATTATGAATCGTCTGTCTATAACAAGTCATTGATACGCTTGTGAGAATTGGATAGTAAAACAAATGTTAACCTTGACTATGGCATGTTTAAGGGCAAGTCTCATGTCTAACGACTTGACTAGAGGAAATGCATACTTAGTACTTCATACTTGGACCATAATTTATGCACTTTATCTATCTAGGATCAAAGGCCGAAAGGAGATTCTTTTACATAAGGTAGATATACTAGTTTACATGATCACCCATCATGCTTTACTTCTATGCCTTGTCCATGTACTCTTTGTGATACCTATGCTTGTTTATCTTATGTGCTCAGCCTTGGACAAACATATCTTTAGAATAATTTGGCAAAACCTTTCAAAAATTTTAAATCCAACAAAAACGGTTTTAGTGATATGTGGCAATCATTGGAATCTAATTTTGTTACCCATAGCTAACATAAGAAACGAATACCTCTCATGGGACGACCTGGTCTTACCTAAACCTTTACTATAATCGGGGATTATACTTTTACCCATGTGTTATGTGTATTAAGGAATCGGTAGAACTAGTCTTATAAATTTAAAGCTTTCGAAACACATCATATATCTATTTTATTGATATTTGGAATTAAGTACTAGGAATTATGTGATTGAAATTTTCAAACTGTTTAAATACGGTTTCCGCAAACTGTTTAAATACGGTTTCCAAGCTGTTTAAATACGATTTCCACAAACTATTTAAATACAGTTTCCAAACTGTTTAAATACAGTTTCTACCTACTTTACTTGGGTGCGTATCTACCTACTTTGCATGGGTGCGTAACCACCTACACTACTTGGGTGCATAGACACCTACTTTGGATGCTCAAATAGGGCACATAACTAGAAAACTTAAGGCTTCGGTCCATAAGCTTAGATGCAATAATATAGTGTTTTTCTAACACTGTCTATTAAACTTGAAATCTTGTGATCAATTGTTTTACTTTTAAACATACGAATTCACTCAAACATTGTGTTGATTTGTTAGCATGTTTATCTCAGGTTCCTAAAGAAATTAGCTGGCATGTGAAGGCGCATGAAAAATATTTTGAAGATGATGCATATATTATCAATCGAAAAACTTTACAACTTTTATGTTATACTATTGTAAACTTGTGGGACCTCTTTGTAAACTCTGATATTTTAATCGAATGATAATTTATTTCAAAACGTATCATTTAGAGTCATTTTCTGTAATTTGTACTGTAAGCCATGAAGTAATACCCCAGTGACACAATCTTCTGCTATGATAATTTTAAGGGTGTAACAGTAGGTTGTGGTAGGTAGGAGGGGAAAAGTGAGCTTGTTGAGTATTCAAGGCAACATGTTGACTCACGGGTTCTAGCTAAACATAGATTGGGTAAGAGTGGGAGTTACAAGGTGAAAAGGGGTTGTTGACCTTACTTCTTTGGGTGGCCGATTCTCAAGGCTTAAATGGGAGGGAAATATTGTAATTTTGAAAGATACAAGAGTGTATATTAGTTGATAATGCAAAGGTAGTAAGTTAGTTAAGCATTGCATGCATGCATGATACTTAATGCGAGACGTAGACAATTTAAGTAAGACTAGTAAATCCCAATGCAATGACTTATAAAACACGCTTATAAGAGTCATAGAATACTTATTTAACATAGACTAAACTTATTCTAGTGTCGGTATACATTTAAATTAATTTTCCATTTTACGCAGGTTAACCTAACGGTTATACATAAAGGCATGAATTCAAGTGTTCAAAGTAAAACGTTTTAAGTATGTGGTTAAGTAATAACTTGGAAAATATGAGTTGTCACAACTATAGGGAATGAACCCCAAAGAAACGGAAAAAGAAAGTTGCTCAGGATGATGTTTCCAAAGAAATAGCCAAAGTACCTCATGAAGATGTTCAGGCAACTAAGCAAGTTCTCAAAAAAAACCAAAGAGTTCAAACTTCTTCAACTTCAAGAACTCAAGGCAGCCAAGGAGAAACTGAAAGAAAAGGCACCCAAGAGGAAGAGTGCATGGGAAAGCTACAATCATATGCTGGAGCTTGTCATATATAATGATGACTCCAATTATAAAGTCATCAGTGAGTTCAAATTGGGATTCTTTAAATATAAAGAATAGAAATGATGTTTGTTGTCTTGAACAAGAAGAAAAGGGTTAATGTTGTTGAACTAGTCAACCCTAAGAATGATTTGGAGAAAATCAGGCAACAAGAAAAATTCCTAGGAATTTATACCAGAATGCCTCTCACTCTTCAGGATCCTATTAAGACTTCTCCAAAGACGAATAAGAGGAAAAGATTCATCATTCCCTCTGAACCTGAACCTTTCATTATTGGACTTCACCGCAACAAACTTCCTTCTAAAGGATTTCCATTAAGATAAAGTAGAGTAATTGAATAGCCAGAGCATGTAATCTTTTTTACTAATGCATTTGATGAACCGGCTTTTTAAAGATTCTCTTAAATGCATATCCTAAACTCTCTTCATCCTCAAGATTCAACACTAACTGAAAACACCCCTAAAGGACTCAGACTTATGAAGAACTTAAAGGATGAAATCAACTAAAGGGATGACAAACACTTCCGCATAACAAATAAAGTGAAGCTAGAGCTGATGGTGATAACTGAAGAACAAGATTGAGCATGACTTATGTAATTTTGTTATTTTTGTAACCCATGAATAAAAATGAAATATTTTGTCTCATTTTTCTTAGTATCAGTTAATTCTTTACCTTATTTTAAGTCAGTTAGCAAGAAGAAATTGTTATGCTCACTTTACACTCATAAACACTTAGGCTATTTGTATATCCAAATATGGGGAGATTGTTAGGCCAATTTAGAGCCTAATGGACTTTGACTACGATTTGAACATGAAATATCATAAGTGTAAATGAAGTCCCTAAATGAATAAACATTCAAGGATTCATCTTCAGAGTTCATCAGAGGTAAAGAAAGTCTTACAACGTCCTGAGGCGGAACTCAACAAGTTAAGTCCCTGACAATAACTCACTGACTCCCCCTGATCTCCTAACAATTAAGAGCATTCTAGACTTAGTTATTTAATTAAAAATATCTAAGTATATGATATATTAGGCAGGAACTTTTTTGGAAAGATAAGTAGAAAAACACTTATCACCAAAAAAAAATGTTTGGTATAAAGGTGTAAACAGTTGTCAACATTCTTTTCCTAAAGTGGGATTTGACTCATTCAAGAATAAACGGATTTAATGTGTTGGGTAGCAGTGTACTATAGATGTTTGACATGTCTCTATTACTCTACGGGTAACCACCTTATATTCTATCTACAAAAGAGAATGTCTCAAAGGAGTAAATATAACTTCTTGCAATTAATGCAATACACATGTAAGAGAGCATTTACTCCTGCATAAGAACTAAGGCCATGAATGCTTTCAGTATGGTTAGCATAGTTCTTTCTTAAACACTACTTTGGCTTGTGTCTAAATTAAGTGAGGAGATCGTTGGATATTGGCATATTGCTATTCAACTTAGATTGNGAAAATGATGTTTGTTGTCTTGAACAAGAAGAAAAGGGCTAATGTTGTTGAACTAGTCAACCCTAAGAAAGATTTGGAGAAAATCAGGCAACAAGAAAAATTCCTAGGAATTTATACCAGAATGCCTCTCACTCTTCAGGATCCTATTAAGACTTCTCCAAAGACGAATAAGAGGGAAAGATTCATCATTCCCTCCGAACCTGAACCTTTCATTATTGGACTTCACCGCAACAAACTTCCTTCTAAAGGATTTCCATTAAGATAAAGTAGAGTAATTGAATAGCCAGAGCATGTAATCTTTTTCACTAATGCATTTGATGAACCGGCTTTTTAGAGATTCTCTGAAATGCATATCCTAAACTCTCTTCATCCTCAAGATTCAACACTAACTGAAAACACCCCTGAAGGACTCAGACTTATGAAGAACTTAAAGGATGAAATCAACTAAAGGGATGACAAACACTTCCGCGTAACAAATAAAGTGAAGCTAGAGCTGATGGTGATAACTGAAGAACAAGATTGAGCATGACTTATGTAATTTTGTTATTTTTGTAACCCATGAATAAAAATGAAATATTTTGTCTCATTTTTCTTAGTATCAGTTAATTCTTTACCTTATTTTAAGTCAGTTAGCAAGAAGAAATTGTTATGCTCACTTACACTCATAAACACTTAGGCTATTTGTATATCCAAATATGGGGAGATTGTTAGGCCAATTTAGAGCCTAATGGACTTTGACTACGATTTGAACATGAAATATCATAAGTGTAAATGAAGTCCCTGAATGAATAAACATTCAAGGATTCATCTTCAGAGTTCATCAGAGGCAAAGAAAGTCTTACAACGTCCTGAGGCGGAACTCAGCAAGTTAAGTCTCTGAACCAGAAAGAAGATGATGAAGTTAGTAAGTACTGACAATAACTCACTGACTCCCCCTGATCTCCTAACAATTAAGAGCATTCTAGACTTAGTTATTTAATTAAAAATATCTAAGTATCTGATATATTAGGCAGGAACTTTTTTGGAAAGATAAGTAGAAAAACACTTATCACCAAAAAAAAATGTTTGGTATAAAGGTGTAAACAGTTGGCAACATTCTTTTCCTAAAGTGGGATTTGACTCATTCAAGAATAAACGGATTTAATGTGTTGGGTAGCAGTGTACTATAGATGTTTGACATGTCTCTATTACTCCAGGGGTAACCACCTTATATTCTACCTACAAAAGAGAATGTCTCAAAGGAGTAAATATAAATTCTTGCAATTAATGCAATACACATTTAAGAGAGCATTTACTCCTGCATAAGAACTATGGCCATGAATGCTTTCAGTATGGTTAGCATAGTTCTTTCTTAAACACTACTTCGGCTTGTGTTTAAATTAAGTGAGGAGATCATTAGATATTGCCAGTGTTGCAAAAAAAAGTCTACAAGGCCAATTAATCGCCGAGTATGTGCTACAAGGCCACCGACCTTGCCGATTTATGTAACTGGGTCAAACAAATAGGTCAAGCGTGGTCAATGGCGATCAATGGTGGTCAATGGTGGTCAAACTTGCCGGAAACCTATAAATCTTGCTGGAAGTACCCAAAACTCAATGTAAACTTATTTTGATCACTTATAGTAACTGTTTAAATCTATTACAAGTTGTTTTTTAGAAAATACCTTGCCGGAAATACCTAACGCTGTGTTCTCCAGTTTTTCATTAAAAGAAGAGAAGTGATCTGAGATCACTTCTCTTCTTCCCTCTTCTTCCCAAAAGTGGGCGGATCATCTTCCTCCCAAAAAACACTCACACTTTCCTTCCTCAATCACTTCTTTTCTCTCCAATTTTCTTCCTAAAAAAACTCAAGAACACCACTTTGACTATCTTCCTTCCTAAATCATTTCCTTTCTCCCCAAAAACAAACTTAAGAACACAGCGTAAAAGTCACCGGAAATACACAAAACTTGCCGGAAATAACTAAAATTTGTCAGTAATGCCAATCCGATTAATCACCGATTAATCCTGCCTAGACCGATTACAAGCTACAAGGTGGTCGACCGCCCGACTACCGATTCGCGATTTTTGCAACCTTGGATATTGCTATTCAACTTAGATAGTTGTTATCTTAGTAAATTTTTTGATTCATTTCTAATAAAAATTTAAACTTTGAAAATAACTTGTGTAAATCTTTCTTTAATGTATATCTTTGTTAAACGATTTTGAATTAAACTTACTTCATTAGCATGGAAGTTGGTTAGTTACCTTTTGTTTATATTTGTAACCAATTAAAAGGAACAGCACTTATCACTTTAAATAGTATTATAGTAATACATAGGGAAGAATATAACAAATACAAATTCACATAATTGACATAGCTTGGCCAGTAAAATACTTATTGTATGGTTCTAGCAACAATTTGGTAGCTTTCAAGAAAAACAAAGGTGGCGATGGAGCAGCTTTAATTGCCTTTTATGATTATCACATTTTGTGGTACCAGTATGTGCCTTTGTGCTCACTGTCCTCGTCTGGCTCGATGTAGATGCACTCCTTTGCCTCTCTCCACATTGCTTTAAAGATTGGAGTCCTATCGATCTTATAAAACTCACCCAATACCGGCTTGATTGCATCTCTAGCCTCCTTTGCATGATAATGTGGAATGTATGAGATCAAATGATGCAAGACGTGAGTGTGTGTAACGTCATGGAAAACCCTATTTAGGAATCCAAAGTCCCTATCAATCGTTGATAAGGCCCCTCTGATCCAGTTCCATTCAGTTGAATCATAATGAGGCAATGAAAGATGAGTGTGATGCAAGTAAGTGATCAAAACAAAAAACATATGTACACCTAGCACGGGAACTCCATAAATACACGCTACCCAAGCTGCTCCTTTTGCGGCTACAAGAAGCTTAATTGCATATAAAAGAGCAAGAATACCAATATCCGATACCACAACCTGAATTCGTTCACGCTCTGTGAATATTGGACTTAAGGGATCAAAGTGATTGGCAAACCTTCCATATTTCTTGCCAGAGATATTAGTTAAAAGGTATAAAGGGAATCCAAGAGTCAACCTAAAAACCAAAGTGAACACTCGACCAGGTGGGTTGTTAAGAATCTTGGAGTAATACCTTACTTTGGACTTACGCTTAGGAATATAAACTTCGTCGTTATCTAGTGAGTTTGTGTTAGCATGGTGGTTTCGATGACTATATTTCCAAGAAAAATAAGGGGTGAAGAGGGCGGAATGGAGGATGAATCCAACGGTATCATCAATCCATTGGTATTCACTAAAAGCATGGTGACCACATTCGTGACCAATGACCCATAAACCAGTGAGGATGCTAGCTTGGCAAAACCAATAAACCGGCCACGCTAAGTAAGCTAGAGGAGTTGGAAGAAGAGGAATATAAGTGTTTGCGAGGAAGTAAAAGACATAGGTAATAATGAGATCGTGAACAACATAGTAAGATGAACGAATGACAGATCGTTCAAAGCAATGAGCAGGGATTGCTTTCTTCAGATCACTTAACGAGAACGGTGGATCAACTGGGACACGTTTGAGAATATCTTTTACCTCATGCTCAGATGAATCCGACATTCGACCACCTGCTCCCATACTTCTTAGATGTGGGAACTTGAATGTTTGTGTTCTCTTTGGCTAGTGACTCTGTGCTTTGTGATACCAAAGACTTGATATTTATAGTTGGAAAATTATATTGATCGTTTGCTTATAGATGCCTACAATGACACCAATATTCCTGGTAGTTGCCAGATAAAAACATAAACAAGGTAGTTTGAAGTTTGAACCCCACGCACACCATTTTTTAACATTTGAATTCAAAAAACATGTTCTTTACAAGCATTTTATACTACTATTGAACATAATATCTTGAGTTTATATTTCATCATATCATTTGCAATATAATAAAAGCGCCAAGGTTAAATAAGAGATGATGTATAAAACACTCATCCAACCTCTCAAATTATTTCAAATATTACAAAACTAAAACAATAATTTACCCGTATAATAGTATATGATTTATACATCTTGCCTCTCTCATGCGCCGCTAAAACAATTGAATAATGTTGTTGTTATAGTCGAATTAATTTGGTCCCGTTTATCCGGAAATGATGGATTAGATAACTACACCTTATATTAATTATTTTGCCCTTGGGTACCTAATATTTCTACGTATAAATCATGGACAGTAAAAAATATTACTCTTTCTGTCTCATTTTTATTCCATGTATTCTTATTTTTGTTTGTCCAATTTAACCCTATTTACTATTTCAACTTTTAAAACACGGTACCAATTTAATTTTCAACTTTCAAGAGTTTTAATTTAAAACAGGCATTGCTTTAAACATAAGGGCAAAATTTATTGGTGGTGGACAATAAAAATAGAACATAGAAAGTATGTTTTTTTAATGGATATATTAGTAAGTAGAATTGATTTTTAACAAGCTTTTTGTGTTCATGATATCTTATATATAAATTCAGTCGTTTTTTAAGTTCATATATGACAATGCATGCTTGTCTGCATGGGTCCAAACTACTTGCTCCGTGTCTTTATTCGAAAACTAGTTGGGCCAGTGGAGTCATTGTAGGCATCTTTTGTTAAATTCTAGTCAGTAGACCAATTGGGACTCACTCCCGAGTCAAATATGATGGCCGAAATATGTTGAACTAGTGACTGTTTGGAAATAACGTTTTAAATTCCTATAATTATGCTTTTCAAAACACAAAAGATTAAAAAAAATAAAGATTCATATTCATATAATTACACAAGAATTCATTTTCCTCCAATAATATTTTAATGTCATATGTTTGACGAGCATCATTTTGAATCAATTCACTAGCGTTTAGCGGTTGAAGAATAAAGTTTTTTTGACGGCACCGCTGAATGTTATGAGTTTGGTTCAAACGGTAGTATTAGAAATGTTAATAAGTGTTCAGATATAAATGATCCTTGCTATTGCTTCATACAATACTATTGGTTAATTCGTATTAGTTTTGTAATTGCTTAGCTTTTCACTAAACCAATGCGTTCAATATATAAATTATAGAATACAAAGGTAGGCTAGGCCTATACAAAATCATAAGCCCATATGCATAATAATATCGATTAACACTCTCTCGCAGTTAGAGCGAGAAAACGAGCAGTCAATCTGGTACGAAATTCCTCAAATAAAGCTGAAGGCAATCCCTTACTGAAGATATCATCATACTGATAGCGCGATGGCACATAAATAACACGAACCTAACCCTTAGATACCGTGTCACGAACAAAATGAATATCAATCTCTATATGCTTCGTCTGATGATGTTGCGCAGGGTTAGCTGACAAATAAGTGGATCGTCGAGTAGAAGAGCAACCCACCCAATCAGCATCAAAATATGCAATAAGTGAACCAGTAGAAGAAGCAAACAGCTGTAGGCCAAAGTCTAAAGTACCGCGAACATACCAAAGAATGCATTTGAGAGCCGCCAAATGAACTCACCCGAGTATTAGTTGTAATTTGCTTAGCTTTTCATTAAACCAATGTGTTCAATATATAAGTTACGAAAGCCCATACACATAATAATATCGAATAACAATTTGTATTACTTTTTTCTTTACCGCTAGTTTTGTCAACATACATAGTATCTATGTATAGAACTAGTCGTTAAACATTCATCATAACCGACCACATGTCATATTGAAGGGACATTATTTGGAAAATAATGTTTAGACTAAATTATCAGGTTGCTTATGAGAGTATCTATAAATACATTAAACCAACTGACGTAGCTTAGTTGGCCACCCAAGTTCTTTCTGGAGCTTGAGGAAGGGTTTTACCCGGGTTCGAGTCTCGCAAGTGATAGAGAAAATTCGGATTTTTCTCTTAGTTAGAACCCGTGAGTTTTAGGGGTTTCTTTCGCGGGTCTCTCCTAGTGGTTCGGGTCATGGGACCTGCCTGTTTGAATGGTTTAACTCGGGGGTCGGATTTCAAGTGTAGTGTGGTTCTTTAATAATAATAATAATAATAATAATAATAATAATAATAATAATAATAATAATAAAAACGGTGTTTTCTGTTCATCAGAATATATAGGTTATAAGTTTTGTGCATCATGCATGTGAGTGCGAGGATCACCACATGAGACAGAATTTAGAAACATATTAACGATTTACGTAATATTTTAAATTTTGTTCATTATGATCATGTAAGTTCACCTCGCTATTGGCAGTCTCGTTTTGAGTATTGAAAATGCAAAGAAAAGCAACATCATAGCTCTTATGTATGGTATTTGGGCCTGATTGTTGGGCGAGAACCAGAAAGCCATTTCTATGCATGGGCCTTATTATCAAACCGAAGTTCTTTAAGTAACTGTTTTAAACAAGAAAGAAATAATGTTTTTGGTGATTTGGTGATTTGGTCAATGTGATTTTATTTGAGTCTCATTTTCATTTTTCACTAAGGAAAACAAATATAGCAATGAAAGCGATTCATAAAATGCAAAACAAATGAAACTCAGTTAGAAAGTTTAATACGAGTAGTTTAGAGCTAACAAGCGGCTGATCGTTATGTGAGAACGAATGGTCTAGAGCCGTACACTATGATTTGGTCGCGCATGATGTATTTTATCTTAGTGATGACAAACCTATCTTGATTCTTGATAAATGTATCAATGTATGGATCTACATCTTTGTAGTGTAGGGTATACATCGTTTTACTATATTGTGAACGGTAATCCAACACGACAACACAACATTGTTAATCCTCAAAAGTCAAATCTATAATGAAAAAATGCTATCAATGATCATATAAAGTGCTGTGAATACATTTGTTTGGTTCTCCAATGTGGGTTCCATTCATATATGTAATTTATAACTGTTTTTTTTTTTTTTTTTTTTTTTTTTTTTTTTTTGATAATTCATATATATAATTTATAACTGTTGATGATGGTGAAAAGAGCTTAAATAAATGGATTCAAGGCTATTATTCTTTGGACTGTTGATGCTCCTAGACTTGGTCGTATGGAAGCGGATGAATGCACCCCAGCTGCAGATTTTGAAGGTCTTGTGTCGACTAAAGTACACAATGCAAGTGAAAATCACCTATCATTTTTTATTTTATTTTTTTGTTTCTTTGCTTATACCTTACACGTCCATTGTTATCGAGAGAATATTAGTGTTTTGCAGTTCAAACCTTGAAGCTTTTGCAACGAAGAGCTTTGATGATTCTCTTTCTTGGAAGGTATAAGCCGTTACTTCACCAGTTGACCACCTTACTGCTCCCCTACAGCTGCAAATTTCCTTCACCAAGGCGTTGTTCGGTATTGTGTTTATAAAGTGATTATGTGAAATACAGTAATCAAATAATTTAAGCTCTAACATAACAGGGTCTTTGAGATAGTGTCTGGAATATTGTTTTATGATTACACAACATCGATTTAGTTTCACTCCTACAGTTATCTACAAATAATTATGTAGTCCCTAAACAGACAAAAGATCACGTCGGTAAGATGCTTGGTTGAAATGCATTACTAGCCTACCCATTTTAATCAAGGGCGTACTCACTCACGAGGATGGTAATGCCATGAACCCTGTGTATCTGTACAATTTCGCTAAGGCTCCAAAACTCTTAACTATATTTGTGCTGTGCGATGCTTGGAAGCCATTAAAGCTGTTGAAGTTGGAGTTGATGGAATCAGTCTCAAATCATGGAGGTCAACAGGTAGATTGTGTTCCAGCTACAATTCCTGCTCTACAAGAGGTGATCTTGTAAATTTAATCATCACTTACCAACTACATAAACACAAACCAACAATTTATCGAGTTTGCAGGTGGTACTTACTTGCAGTCAAAGGACGGATACCAGTTCTCCTTGATGCAGGAATAAGGCGAGGAACAGATATATTCAAGGCTTTAGCTCTTGGCGCACAAGCTGTTACAGTAATTCACCTACAACTGCAGTAATGTCTCAAAAAGCTAGTGATCTCTTATAGTCAACCTCGTTATTTTGATAATTGCAGATTGGACGTTTGGTTGTGTATGGGTTAGCAGCAAAAGAAGAGCATGGAGCTACATGGGTGTTTGAAATGCTGAAAGAGGAACTCGAGCTTACCATGGCTCTCTGTGGATGTACCAATCTAGATGATATCACCAGCAACCACGTCAAGACTGAGATCAATAATCTCCCTTGCAGGCTCTAGTTTCAGACAGTCTTACAAAGATAATAAAACTACTATACTATTATTAAAGTTTGAAACAGATGCATTATGCTAAGAGTTTATTATTATAAAACATTGATATGTAAACATTAGATTGTCCCAGGTTCAGGCGTATGTACATCCATCCTTCCTAAATACTATTCTCCGTTATACAGACTTGATATTTGCATAACAGAGTGTTGTGTCAAAAGACCATGAACCAGTAAAATACTAAAAACATTAGATGACAAATGTGAGACAAAAAAAAACCTTAAAAAATAGTGCTAGCTGCTCTTGTTGACACCCTGCATATCCATTGGTGAATTGGCCATGCTACCGACGGATCCCATTGTCTGTGAACTCAACTGTGGGCTAGGAGGACATGCACCATCTTGATTTCCTGAGCTCATTGGAGGGTGAATGGCACCAGAACTTAACTGTGGACTCATTGGAGTCCGCTGGCTCATTTGCTGGGGGCTAGCCTGTTGTTGCTGTGGTATTCCCATCGATGGTGAACCGACCTGCTGCTGAGGCGGCGAAAGAACTGCCTGTAGTGGGGAAGTAGTTTCTTGCTGTTGCTGATGTGTCAACTGCTGCTGCTGCTGTTGTTGTGGCAATTGCTGCTGTTGTTGTACGTTTAGCTGTTGTTGCTGTTGTAGTTGTTGCTGCTGTTGCTGTTGTTGTTGCTGCTGTTGTTGCTGTTGCTGATTCATGTAGGCATTCATGCCAGAGTTTAACTTTGGCGGGGCCATAGCAGTTCGCTGCATCGGATTCATGTTATTCATGTTGTTCATGATATTCATGTTGTTCATTGTGTTCATGGTGTTCATGGTATTCATCGTGTTCATGGTGTTAGCTCGGTTCATATTGGGACCCAACATTGAGTAATTGCTTGACCCTGGAAGCACCTGCCTATTAGCACCCGCCAACCCAGTAATATTGCCGGCTTGCCCACCAGCCCCACCCAATATATTTCTGCTCTGTGCCATTCTTAGCTTTGTAGTCATAATAGCTGCTTGAGCTGGTGTTATCATCCCGGACCGAAGCTGTTGGCTTATCACATTACTTATACTCGAAGCCTGATTCATATTAATCGGGTTCTGCCCCATACTATTTCCCATGCCCGAGATCGCCCCTGCCATAGGTGGTGAAATTCCACGATTGCCCCCCATTCCCATCACATTCCCCATCCCTTGCATCCCAACCATATTATTCCCGGTATTTCCTCCCATCCCAACATTTCCAAGCCCCATCATCATTTTCCTCTGCATTTGAGGCTGTTGTTGTTGCTGTTGTTGTTGCTGTTGTTGCTGCTGTTGCTGTTGCTGCTGTAAAATCTGAAGCTGAAGTGGGGATTTATTAAGCATATGACCCAATTGTTGCATGTTTGAATTTTGTCCCATTGCATTTAAATGCGACAATGGATTTGATGCAAGCATCATAGCTGATGATCTTTGCAGCTGTTGTTGCATTAAGTTATGCTGATTTTGTTGTTGGAAAGATGGCTGTGACTCCGATTGCATAGGCCGTGATGCTGGCATTGACACCCCACCTTGAGGGATTTGCATGTTTGCGGGAGGATGCATCCGTGCACCTGCCAAGGGCATGTTCTGGGGCGTCATCATTGATGTATTATTTGTTCCACTGTCACTTGGTTTTGCGACTTCATTAGATGGTTGGCCTGAAACGGCTTCTGGGATATCAGAATTGGGGGATAATATCCCGGATGCATTGTTATTATTAGGCTGATCACCAGAAGAACGAAGTGGGTTAACTGGTTTTGGTTGGAGATGATCGCCTTCAACACGATAACCTTCACGTGATATCTGCACAAACAGATCACAGTATTATTATCTTCATACGAGATGAAATGTGAAGATTGTCCATAAAACACACAAATTTAACTTTGAACATCATACCAGTGTGCAGAATTGGGCTGCAAGCAAGTCCGCAACATGCTGTACCATCAAGTAAATATGACAGTCAGAAAATATAAATAAATAACCGGGTCAAATAAATGCCACGAATACCATATACACAAAATTTGGGCAAATTGCACAAAACTTCTGTTCAAGGTAATATAAACGTACAAACTTTCAAGAGTTCTAAGTAAGGTAACCAGCTTCCAATTTTTCTAAATCCGGCAACTGGGAAAATGGTCATTTCCGTTTCGTCGTGCAATTTACTACCTCTAGTTACCTACGTCAAGTTTTTCAGATTACCCAAAATAGAAACAATCTGAAAGTTTGTACCTTTACAGGAGAGAAACTTTAATATGTACATTATAACCTTAGATATAAATTTCATAAAAGCTAGTTACATTTTTATGCAATTAGCCCCACTGATTTACACGAACTTTAAACACAACTATAAGGGAAGGCTAATTGTACTATAAACTTATATTCAAGGTCAAAATCAATGAAGAAACTCACAGTATTTGGAAGAGTGGGAAGCAATTCTTCTGCTGCCAAGTAATCACATTCGTCATGTTCACCATAATGCATTGCTACAGTACCATCATCTCGCTTCTCTGACAAGATCATTCTAGTTCGCGACTTTGGCACAAGTGAGAACCCATTTCCTGGAATAATAGTCGAGAATAAATGATCAGTCAAAGTTGATGTTTGAAATAAATTAACACATTAGCCTTATACTCCAACAAACAAACCTTGGAGTACGCGTTCACTCTGCATAAAATGCAAAACTCTGGTCTTGCAAACATTCATGCTCCCTCCCACAAGCGACTTCGATAGAGGCATTTTACAGGTTTCATCTTTGGGAATCTCGTTATTTTGATCATTGAAAAGACAATTATTCAGCTCTCGAGTAGGAAAGGATGTGGTATTTTTGTACTCATCAACCTTGTTCTTTTTGTTGTTGAGTTGGTACCTGCAAAAGAATAATTAATTAAGCATGCACAATACTGATATACGTAAAGACGAAACTAAAAGGAAAAGATTGTTAGATATTTATCATACTTGACAGTCAACATCTCGATTTTGGAGAACTTCTCGCGCATGCTTTTATCAGCCTCCTTTCCAACATGTGGACTGGTGGCGTTAAAGGGTCCACTCATGTTACCTACACTAGCAGGAGATCCTACCCCGCTCATAGCAGGGGTTTTTGGGAGAGAGGTAGTCCTCCTGGCCACCATTTGAGCACTAGAAGTCATTGATCCCGCACCTGCACCACCAACTGTGGGAACTGAAGTCACAGCTGACTTGTCCCTTTGGGATGATCCCATTGCCCCTACACCATACTGCCCTCCCATAGATCCACTGGAAAACTCCCCAGATTTTGATGACAAGGGAGATTGAGGCAATGCACCACCAGAGACACGGGGACTTTGTGCTGATTTCCGTCTCTGAAACTGTTCCTCCTTCCTAGAATTATCCAGATTGTTCCATGGGGTAGGCGGGAAACTGGATCGTGCAAACTGCTGAGTCATCCTCTGCTGCTGCTGCAATCGCGGGTCAACATCCGAATCCACCATATGCATGTTTCGATTTAGCTCAGTGTCAGGCTCTTGTTTTAGATTGTATCTCATTCCTGATTGACCCATTGTAAATTGTTCCTGATTGAAACTACCATCAAACGGATACTTTTGAACGCCAGCAGCGTTAGCCAACTGACCCCCTCTCACCATCGATTGCTGCTGCTGTTGCTGCAAGAGTGAATTCTTCCACTGAGATTCAGGTGTGTTAAATCCATCCATCTGTTGTTGTGGTTGTTGTTGTTGAACACCATCGAGACCCATGGAGTTTGTCCTAGCTCTTTTACTCAAGTTGGTCATAGGTGACAGCTGTCCATCTTGGTTTTCCCTCTTAGCATCACCATATGCGTTCATCAGCATGTCTGACCCGTGATCCTGCATAACTCTCGAGTTTCCAGCACCCATTTGATATTTTGATTGATACGAGAGTGAAGGCGATGCTGGAACAGATGAAACCATATTGCTAGGACCAACATTCACAAGATCAGATTGCTGCACAATTGGTCCTGAATTTGAGTTTTCCATGCAAACCTTCTTCCCTTGGACCGGATGGTCAGAACCAGACATAAGCCTCAACCTCTTCCGTCGGAGATCCCGAATATTTAGGTTTAGCTGAAAAAGCAAATAAAATTAGAAAATAAAGCTCCGCACCATCGAGATAATTAAGAAGTTACAAACACTTACCTTTGAGGGAGTTGGAGTTTTACAGAGTCGATCAAAGTTAGGTGTCGGGTCAAGATTAAGCTTCGGTTGTAGAGCCATCAATATACGGGCCTCAGCTTCCTACAATCCCATTTGATTAAACATCAGATTGTCTTATATTTTCACACGAAGATCTACTATACTACATAATAAATAATGCTCACCATTAAATCACCGTAAGTCCAAGAACTATCAGAAATTGAAGGAATATCCTTCACCACGTTCTCCAGTGACATCTTAAGACGTATTTTGGTAGTAATAGGGGTTGATGCATCAGCAGATGAACCATTATTAACTCCTGGATCAGAACCACAATTCCTGTAATCCCGCACCTGCAATATTTCCCATTAATTTTAGGTTTTCCATCGCTGTTACCATATAACAGGTCTATGTTAAGTTTTAACTATATGATTACTTACCTCGCAAGCAACTGCCCCCTTAATATATTTGCATGGTATGTCGTCCAAGAAATCAGCAGGTAACAAGCCACGCTCAATAGCCTTCAAATACAAGAGCAAAACATGTGATTAAACACAAATCACTCATTTCAAATGTCAAACAAACTGAATATAAGCGTAAACAAGTGTGAAGATTGTAGCTTACCAAAAATAGGCTTTCTGATGTCCTATCATACGGATGCAAAAATTTCGGATCATCTTGTACAGCAGCTTGAAGCCCAGCCCGACTCTAAAAACATAAACAACAACAAAGATAGTTAAAACTAACGACTAAAAAATATAAATCTCGGTCACTTTTCGTCTTTTTTAACCAAAACAGAAAACTTAACACAATATACAACAAACCTCAGAGGGGTTCCCAATTGAATAACCATCCGGAAACAAGTTTATAAAGAAAGAAATATCCGCATCTGACAAAACAAGAAAATAGCAAATAAAAACTATTAGCAAATACAAAAAAACCACAACCGCAACCAAAGTAAACGTTTTCGCAAGATACCTGAAATTATAGCATTATCGTCCTCAGCACCTTCAGTCACATCATTAACCTATACACATATCATAACAAATTACAAATCTATTCAACTTTCTAAATCCCAAGAACTTCAACTTAACCATATAAACAAGAAAAGTAATCATTTCTATATAAATCCGAATTCTTATATTCAATACAAAATCAACTACGGGGAATGTTAAGGACTACTTATTTTATCTGCTTATTTATAAGCAGAAACAGTTCGAGTCATCCGAACTGCTTCCGCTTATCTGCATACTTGATTTGATTTAAAATAAGCAGTTTCTAATAAGCAGATGGGCAACTGCTATATCAAAGTGCTTATTTCTGAAACTAAAAGTTACTTCTATACCATTATATTAAACCTAAAACCTTTTATAAGCAAACTTGATTAAAACTTTCCATATTCTTCTAGAGTATTAATCAATTTCTTTACAAAAAGCAACTCTTATTTCATAAAATGTTTATTTTTAGGCAGCTTATAAGTACTTATTTAGGGAATGTATTGTTTCTGCTTAATTAGGAACTTATAAGCTGATTTTGAGAATATTGTTTGGATTTGCTTATTTTGTAAACAATGCTACAATAACCGGAAAAATAATTATTTGTTGAAAAATAATTATTTGCTCACATTGGGACTTACGGATTTATATAAGTTTATTCTGTCATAACAAACTTATATAAGCGTTATGCTCCTACATCGGCCAAGTATCGGATCGGTTGGTGGTTTATAAAGCCTAGGTGCCCCCTCCTCCTTTTAGCTAGCTTTTCGGAGTGAATTCTACACTTGGACTTATAAACCGATACGCGCCTAGTATGGGATAGGTTCGTATCAATTGATATCTTAAAATCCCAATTCGCCTAACTGTTTGGCTAACCGTATTTCATTTCTTAAGTGATTTCTAATCTCAATAAGCTTAAACAAACAACACACCCCCTGAATTAAGCAAAACAAAAAAATAAGCAATCCCAAACCCTATAAACCAGAAACTGCTTATTTTTACCTCAAAATAAGCAATCTAAAACATACCTTTGGTTTAGAAGCGTCAACGGAAGACAATTTGGTATTATTAATTTCATCAACATCTTCATTTTCATTCGCAGTTAGGGTTTGAGGTTTAGGTTTGGGGTGAAACCTTGCACCTTGTTTCGATACCTTAAACGAAACCCTCATTTTTATATATTTTTTTTTATATAAAAATTAAAACATAATTTGTTTGATTTTGGTTTTGGTTTTGGTTTTTAAGATGTTGATTTGATTTGGTTTTGTTTGGGTTTTTTATTTTGAGAAGAACTGTTGTATAGACAGTTTTCTTATGTAGTTGTGTTGTTTAAAATTGCTTTTGACAGAGTAGGGTACAGGTTTTGTAAAATAAGGTACAACTTAGGAAAGGAAGGTTGGGAGTGGAGGAAGTAGGTTTGGGAGTGTGATTGACTTTGGCTTTGTGAAAAGACTGTGTTTTGGTCGCCTGTTGAGTGTTTCATCAAAAACCTGTTGTGAAAAAACATTGAAAGGTTGTTTTGTTCAAAGGAAAAATCATTCAAAACTTGTTGTGTTAAAAGATTAGATCTACACGAATAGCGCAAGTACCGATTTATAGCGGCAGATAATTATACTTGCGAATTTATGGTTTTGGTGTGACCCTTGATTAGGGGCGTCTCGTTAATTTCGGAGGCCATGTACTATAATTACAAGTACATTGCATTACTCGAAAATTTTGACCATATTAATTAACAGACCAAAAAGTTAATTTTCACATGAGAAATATTAACGTTTATTATATTGTAATTTATTATATTCCAATAATAAATATGTTTAGTTAGTTTAAATATAAGTTGTATATGGTAATCACCAAAAGTCTTCTCTTATGTCGTATCCTATTAACCGTGTGATTCTCATATGGCATATAAAGTTAAGGGAGAATTGCATATATACTCACTAAAACTCAAAAACTTGCATATTTTCCCAAAGTACAAGTTTTCAATGCATAATGTATAATACAAGTTAAGCATGTTTTGAGTATATATGCAAGTTTTAGTGGGTATATATGACACTTGCCCCAAAAGTTAATAAAGTCTTTTCCTATTTGGTGGCATTTAAGTTGCATTAATTTTTTAAATTTTAAGTTGCATTAAATTTTGGGGGATTTACATACATCCCCACATATACATCAATATTTACATATTTCCTTGAAGGAAGGGATCCGGCGAGAAGAAAAACTAAAATGAGAAGAATAAGATTGATTTTTAGCCACACATTTCAAATAAGAGGGGGAATTTCAAGGGAAGATACATCTCTTTTTGTATGTGCATCTGAAATATGTGGTTGTGGTTTATTCTCATCCTTCTCATTTTAATTTTTCTTCTCATTTAATCCTAACTCATTTCGCCAAACACAAGTTTTTAATGCATGATGTTAAATGCTATTAAAACAAGGTTTGGGGAAATATGTAACTATTAATGTATATGTGTGGATGTATGTAAATCCCCTTAATTTTTTAAGTTTTTAAGAATTTCAAAAATTCAAGATTCAAGGGTATGTACCATTTATATGTAGTAAAGATAACAACATAGTATTTGGCTATTGTCATTGTGTTTGTTTTATTTTTTGTCTTTTTAAAGTATCTTGTTTTATTTACGAAAATTTGCATTTCTCTTATTTAAGTTGTCACTTATTTTTAAGTTATTAGCAGGGTATTCGTACGTTACAGCGACGGTACTCTATAATTAAAAAGCTTGGTAAACAATATTATTTGATTATATATATTTTTTTTATAATAACTTTACGCACGACGAGAATTTCAGGGAATAACTTTATAGCACATTATCTCATATAAAAATGGTAGAATAACTGTGCATCACGATGCAATGGCGATATAAAAACGTTAGTCGGTAGTATTATGAATTTGTGATGATTGATGGTGAAAAGTAATTGTTAGTCAATAAATGTTGTGTGATTTTCGTTACAATATTATATAGTGTGTAAACATAGATCAGTATACATTAGTGCGTGCAAATATATGATAAGTTGCATTAATTTTTTAAGTTTTAGTTGCATTAAATTTTTAAGTTTTTATGAATTTCAAGAATTCAAGATTCAAGAAAAGATATGTACCATTTATATGTAGTAAAGATAACAACATAGTATTTGGTTATTGTGTTTGTTTTATATTTGGCCTTTTTAAAGTATCTTGTTTATTAGGGAAATTTGCATTTATATGATTTAAGTTGTCACTTATTTGTAAGTTTACTTGCAGGGTATTCATGCGTTGCAGCGGCAGGTACTTTATAATCATTACTAGCATTTATACATGTATGAGTATATTGTGTTTTGAATTTTTATTACCCTTTTTAAATACTACCAAACTTGATCCAGTAAAAGCTCACGCCATACATATTAAAAAAAGTGAAAAGCTTATATTGGATATGGAACAATGTGCGTAATATCAATGAACTATTTATTTCTACATAATAGTTAAATTTTTTGTGATATACGGGGTCTCATTTATAGTTTTGCACCGTGCTTCCTAAATCAATAAGACGGGCCTATCTATAATTAAAAAAAATATTTAAGAAACCATAAATGAGTATCGGTTTGTAGAAAACCAACCAAAAAGCATATACACGCATCACATACAGTTTCAAAAGATCATCCAACCCAATCGCAACAACTCCATTGTGGGAGTGTCACAATTGTGAGGTTGATCGCAGCAACATCATTGTGGGAGTGTAGTTAATTTGGGGGTTTACTTTACTAGTTTATGGCTTCCGGTGATCGGGCGGGGTTTACATTCGTCGTTTCGGATTCATACAAAGTTTGTATAAAAGTATTTAAGTCTAAAATGGAAGTAGGTTGTTGATAACCTTTGTTTTTAAATGATTTGGAAGTTATTGGCCCAGTTTCACCTCTAACTTGTGCATTATGTAAGAAATTTATTTCGTGTTTGGTGATTCAATTTCGTACTGGAACAACTTGTTTCAAAACGGGTAAACTGGACACACAAGAGTATGGATCTAAAGTTATAAACTTCTAATAACTTTTGTGTGGTTTCAGTTGCTAGTTTGGTTAAGCTTCGTGTAACTACATAGATAAAAAAAATAATAATAAATAAATAAATAAAATACATAAATAAAAAGGAAAGTGACTACATAGTTCAACAGTTAGCGAATATGGATTATACAATGATTGCACAGTTCATTGCACCATTGATGTTGCAATGACTATCCATATCCAAGAGGTTGACGGGAATCGTATATCAGTGATGGTTGAATCAACCCAACTGGTTTGAAGATGAAGCCCGAATTACTTGCCAACCAAGATAAATATTTCAAAAATGGAGGTTATAAAGAGTTGAAGGATTACATGCAAAAACATTACCATGCTGGTGCAGAGATACAACAATTCAAGACATTATCAAAACAAAGAGTTTTCGATGAGTCAACTGTTGACTTCTTATTTATAAGAAAGTCAAAGATGACTCTTACGGTTGACAGCTACATTGGGCAACAACTTGTGCTTCCTAACCTCAATTCAGATACCAATATTTGACACCTAAAAAAGCTCTTGAGCAAGCAATGTTGTATTAAATTTGACAAACATGTATTGGTCTTCAAAGGACAGTTTTTGAAACATGGGGCCAAAGTCATGACTTCATCATATAGGCTATATGATGGAGTAAAGTTAAATCTACTCCAAGGACTCAAACAGGGAATCGTCAATGTTACAATCAATGTTGTTCCGTTGTAAATTACAGTTTTTGAGGTTTTTTATGGTTTGATTCAAGAAATGATGAAATGGGTTTTGAACTAAAAAAACATAGAAGTGTTTGGATTCTAGTTTTGTGTTTGGAAATGAAATGGGATTTCATGGTTTGAATTAAAATGGGTTTTGAACTGAAAAACATATTTTCATGGTTTGATTCTAGATCGGTGTTGGATTATGTTTTAAAAAGAAATTAGATAAAGAAGATGAAGTAGGGTGAATTGACAAAATTGCCCCCATTTAACGGATCATTAAATGGTTAATTTGTGTCATGTCAAAAACCTCTCATAATATGCCTACAGCAAGAAGATTAAGAGAGTTTATGAATTTAATAGGAAAATACTTCTTCAAACCATTAACCCTTTAAAGTATCTTGCTAGGAAATTTGCATATTTATTATTCAAGTTGTCACTTATTTTCAAGTTTATTAACTTTTATTTTTTATGATATATTGTTAAATCTAGAATTATTTCTTTTAAATCAAATGGTTTTTTAAATCCAACATGTTACTTTCTCCGTCCTAAAATTATAATCATCATTTTCACTTTTAGGATGTCTTAAAATAATAGTCCACCAACCAATCAAAAGAGAGTTTAGCGGAGTAAAGATTATATTTGATTGGTTGAAAATGTAGTGGTCCCCATTTTCTTAAACTGCTTATTTTTTGTCTGTGGACAATAATTTTAGGACAGATGACGTATCCTATACTTACATATTTAAAGCAAGACTTGAACCTTCAGCTATTTGGTTTAGGTCTGACTCCTTTAAGGATGCTTGTATGTTTTATGTACTTTGTGTACTTTTGTCAAGCTACATCTTCATGTGGTTGTGTCTACCAAAAGCTCACTTTGGTGATTCCGCCACCTTTGTATGGTGTTGTTGTAGTCTGTCACAACTATTATGGTGTATGTCTTGTTTTGGCTTAACTTGTTACCTTGTGTATTTTGTTTGGCAAGTCGGTTTCGATTTTGCCCATTATATTCGATGTAACTTGTTGTGTTCAAATTACCTCCATTTGTGAGGAGTGAAATGAAATCTCTGTTCCAAAAAAAAAATAAAAAATAATAATAATAATAAAAAAAATAAATAAATAAAAAAAAATAATAATCTTCAGCTATTTGATTTGGGGGCTTCTAACACAATAAATACCGCTGAACTACAAGGCCTTTGGTTTTAAAACTATTGATAATTGCACCTCTTTTAACTAGCATAGTACCCGTATAAAGTTGTATCGTTAGATAACTTTACGTGTTTTCTTTCCGTTTTGTCTAGTTTCTAGCACTTACCCGGCGATTTTCTACAAAGAACCTTTTAATAAAAACACTGCGAAAATTTTTGGTTCAATTGAGAAAAATGATAAAAAGTTGGAGGATTTATATGATAGTTAAATGTAAAAGAAATAAAAATAAAAATAAAAGTTATTAGGTATATAAGTAATGTAATTTTTTTCATTTTAAGAGAAGATTAAAGAAAAGTTGTAAATAAATTATTTTCTTATTTAGCCTATCAAGTTATTGTACATTTGTATTTTGATGTTATAACTCTAAAGGCGATGGTTAAAAAATCAAGACATTTATTTAACAAATGGAGAGAAATTGGTTGCCTATTGCATAGAGAGAAATATTGGGAGATGATATGCATCATTATAAATCATGTGCACACCATAAAAATGCATATGTATTGTTGTATCATGTGCATTAATAATGTAATTTTGTGGAGTATTGCTAAAACCTCCTACAATATCCTCTATTAATCCTCCTACACACAACAATATTATATGGGAAATGATTCGCACACTCTTAAAATTTATTGGGACACTCCACTGTGTGCAACAGACAGTTGTACATTAGATATAACTTGCTTTAACTACTTGTACAATGGAGTGTCCCAATAAGATTTGAGAGTGTGCCAATCACCTCCCATATTATATAGAGTATATTTGTTTTCACTCATTCTCTCTCTGCATCCAAGCCGTCAATTCTGACACTTGACAGGATCCTGTGAGTAGGTGGATAAGTAGGAATAATTTGTATGAGGACATAGCATTTTCCAATTTTGTGGTATACACACCAATTATTGTGGTGTGCACATCAATTATTGTGGTGTGCGTATCACCTCCCGTAAATACATAACAATTTGCTATTTTTGTATCATCCAACTATAAGCAGTTTACAGTTAAAAAGTCCTGTCTAACTTCAAGAATTCAAAAGTGAAATGTCATACACTTTTCATAGATGCTAACATGTTTACAGTGAACTAACTAGACTAAGCTTCTGGCAGAAATCATCAAATATAGATAAATGTTTGAACCTAAAAATTTGGTGCACATTTTGTGGTGCAAGGCAGGTGTTACAAGGCAGGTGTTACAATATTTCTTCTGAAGTTACCATGATGTTGCATTTAGTCAAGATTAATAAAAGCAATATACATTGGTACTATAACAAATGACAATATTTGTTACCACTCAAGTCTCAAGGTATAAACAATCAACTTAAATCAAGATTTTGGGTTTTGAGCCTTGTGTAGAAATTTTGAATAATCGAAAATTTGATACTCGTTTGTATTGCGTTTTGTGGATTCAAGTCGTATATGTCATTCAATATTTTATATCATGAGATACCCCTCGAGTAAAACCGATTATGTGCCAAGAGCTAGAAACAATTCATGAAAATCAAGGTTGATGCAAATCCATTTTGAACAATTGCATAGACAAAGTAAGATATAAATATCCGCGATAAGCCAATATCAATCTTACAAGTCATAGACAAGCCCTCTCTACACGGGACCTAAAGCTTATCTCTCGAAAGCTTATGATTGCACTTCAAACTTGTTTTGTTCGACACAATCAAAAAGAGTTTCAGACGAGGTTTACAGTTGGTGCAAGTGTGACAGATAACATACCCAATTGGTGCAATTCCTCGAAATAATGGTCACTCGTTCCCAAGGATCAGGCATTTGTCTCAGACCAAACAAACAAAGTCACTCATCATCACAGTTACAAACAAGCAGGCATCCCCGTAAATAACATTAAATTACATAATATGTATTCATACTCATGGCAAACATATATAAGTAAGACAACATGGGTAAAACGATAAATAGAAGAAAACTAAAAGATAAAACATCAGAAAGCCTCCTAGAAACTCACAAACAATGCATAACTCAAAGAAAAACGCCACAGTATTTCACTCACTGATAGTACATGAGTTGTTGGGTAGCCGCAACATTCTGGAAACCGCCATCATAAAGGGCCTGGCTTGCTCCAGCACCACCCATGCCCATGCCCATACCCATACCCATAGGTGCTTGTTTAAAAGGATGTATCCCGATGCCAGGCATCCCTCCCATCTTACTCATTGCCAGTTGTCGCTCATAATTCAACAAGTCAGCAGCTGATAGCACTGGCGCAGGTGCGGGCGGTGGAAGTGGGTTTGAGCTTGTTCCTGGTGGAGTCGGCTTACTTCCCCAAGAGCACTAAATTGCATACATAACAAGTCAAAAGTCACGATTACACACCAAGTTATCTAAGAGGGTGTTTGCATTGCGTTTTACAAGTGATTATCCATTTAATGCAATTTCAGGTTGGAGATAATCAGTTTTTATCGTTTCGCTATTGTGAAACTGATGCAACAGAACTGATTCTGATTATATTTACTATTTAGGGGTCATTGCATGTAATGATATAAATCAGAATTTGTTAAACACTCCAAAAAAGTTGATTAACTGATTATCACATCTACAAACAACATAGCCCATCAAGACAGAATCTCCTGCAACCCTATTTTGTTATAGTCGATAATCTGATTCTGATTACTTCATATCACATAATACTTTAAATTTTCAAACATAATGCCAAACACTCGCTAAACATGTTTTATACTTACTGAGCTTGACCCAAATGTAAGATAGAAACGTAGACTAAAAGAAGTAATCCCACGTAAAAGGGGTAAATGTAATTTGATCTTGTCCTTGGCTTACTTTATAGTTGGAAACTTGCAATTGTCCATCACTAAAAAGCTTGTGAAACTCACTAATTAATGAAAATAGAGAAAGCAGACAGAATATCAACATCATACCTTAATTTGTCTACCGTAAAGAAGGGATTGTGAGTTCCCCATCTGAATAGCCAAAGCAGCCTCGCCATGGCTATTGTATCTCACAAAACCAAACCCTTTATCAGGCTGCACCCGAACTTCCTCAATTACTCCAGCACCAAGGGAATGGAAGTGACGATGAAGCTCAAGCTGGGTAACCTGAAATCAATATTGTATAATTCAATTCATGTCCATCAGTAATTAGACATATAAGAATAACTGAACTTTCAAAAGAGACACTATCTTGAAGTCACGCAACAAATTTCAATCACAAAGCAAAATAATACGATCGTTACATGCAAAAGTGCAAAACATTAATGTCATATACTCGTAGATACATAGCTGAAGAATATGATTTCTTACTTCTGGAGCAAGGCCACCAACATAAACTGTAGTATACTGTGGGTTATTCTCAGGAGCATCACCATTAACAGGCTCCTTCACGTCCTCTGCAAATTAAAAAAAGCCATGACCAAATAATACTCAGAGCGACAATTTAAAAATTCTTATTTAAGACCAGCTAGTACAGCAAACCTGAAGAACCATTTGTTAGCTCCACCACACTTTTAGAATCTGAAGCCTGTTTTTCATCACTGGTACCAGCACCTTTGGTAGCCCAATTGCAGCGTATCTGCCTACTGCCGAGCCACTTCCCTGATAAGATTAGGTTGAATAATGATGTAAGTAAACTGTAGTTAAAGCGAGTAAAAGTGAAACTTGCAATCAAATAAAATAATGCATAGGAAAGAATCAAAAATTCAATATTCTGAGTTTACAAGTTCTCAACATTTAAAAAATTAAACAAACATGATAACATGAAGCATTGAGGTAACTCTTACCAGTTAAGTCATTTATAGCACTTTGAGCGTCCTGCACAGGAAAGAATAAAGTCATATTCTAGTTCCGATTATACCATATGAATAGTGAAAGTAAAATTTAAATCTTGCTAATCTTTTCCTAGAAAAAAAGGTGCAGAGATCACACAAACGCAGGTAGGGTCGTAAAAATGGCATTTAGTTAAGCTTTTAGAAAAATACAGACTTGTGCCACCATTTTCTCCAAAAGTAAAGTCCAGCATTAAAAAAAGTTTCAGTTATGAAATATAAACCTGTTGGTTCCGGAAAGAAACAAACCCAAAACCTCGTGAACGACCAGTTTTCTGATCCCACATAACTCTTGCGTCCCTACAACAGATTAACGAATAATAATTAAAAGTATATTATTGTGTGTGTGTGTGTGTGTGTGTATGTGTGTGTCAGAGAGAGAGAGACAATGTACTCACGAACAACTAGGATAAACGGAGAAGCATGCAAACAGCATAGCATCAGTAACCTCAGGGCTAAGATCACCAACAAATATGTTGAAGTGACCTGCAAATTACAAGTGGGAATTTCATGAGATTAAATTACCATAATCAAAGTAATGCCCAACAATTATTAACAATATCAGGTATAGAAGCCTAACCTTTACACAAATTATTCAAATAGTGAGATAAAAACTGCATAAAACATACCTGACGTGTCTTCCCTCTGTCCACTGGCATATGCCCAGTTAACTTTAATAGGTTGTCCAAACCTGAAAATAAAATTAATTAGAAGTGGTAAAGTACGATAGCAAAGCAACACATAACTTTATTAAAATAACACTTACAAATGCCTCCCATTGAGTGATAATATAGCAAGCGCAGCTGATCTACGATCAAAGTAGTGAATGAATCCATAAGATGACTGCACATAAGAAAAATGAACGATAAGCCATATAAAAAGTAGGTAAGTGAAATAATCATATGCAAACTTGATCAAGAACTTCTAGCAAGTTAAAACTATAAGTAGCTACCTTCTCTTTTCTTATGAGTTTGCAGCCTTCAACGGGACCAGTACTTGCAAAAACCTCTTGAAGAAGTGGTTCAGTCACTTGTATATGAACGTTCCCAACATACCTGCAATTACTCAAAAATAAAGAAACTAGAAATTCAAAGAAAAAAAGAAGAAAAGAAAGAAAGAAAATAAGTTTAGCTATAGTAGATACCCCAGTTTTCATACACATATAAGCATATAATCATCCTACTTTTGACACTTAGCATACTACAATTACAAACTCCAAAATTTGTATATATGTATTACAGGCCGAGAAATGCAAATTTTATAGAATACAAATATTGCAATTTAAACAGCACAGAGTAGGTTAACGGGGTCTTATCAAGGCTTTGCCATGCTAAAACATGCAAATGAAAAAGAAAAAGAAAAAAGAACTAGAAAAACCATTCGTAAACCACTCACACACTGCGGCATGTATTTGGATCAAAGCCAGGAGGCAGATTTCCACTTGGGATAGGCTCAATCTGCAAAATAAAAAAGTAAAAAAAAGGAAAAAGACTAAAAAAATAAAAGCTAAGAATAAAAAAGTAAAGATCCCGACCAACTAGAAACTAGATTAAAGTAGGCCCACGGAAAAGTGTATTATGTATCCTCTTTCCTCTACTAAACTACAAACCAGCGAATAAATAAACACTCACGAAATAAACAAATGTCCACAAAATTATCCTATATAAGCTTAGAAGGAAAAAGTGCCATAAAAACCATGCAAGAAGATCATGCTATGACTTCCTAACCCTCACACAATTACTAGTAAGTCAACAACTAACTTGAGAAATCTAGTGGAATGACTTTGATCACCTGCTTTCAAGTACTATGGAATGTTGATCTTCACCTTTGAATTCACAATCAGACTTAAAAAAGGTGTTAACTGTTTACAAACATTTAACAGTTCTTAACCATTAGGGCGCAGCCTAGTGGTAAGGGCTTAAGAGTCCCAATAAGAGGTCTCAAATTCAAATCCCGTTAGCTGCAAACTCCTTGGTCCACCCACCCAAGCCATATAATCCACAATTGCGAATGGCTAGGGATTTCCAGGCTCCATGGGTCTTGCGGGGTGGTATGTGGAGTCTGGGGTTTACCTGCCAGGCCACCTACAGTGACTTGGTATAGTTTCCCCCGTACCAAAAAAAAAATATCAGCAGTTCTTATACATCTAAGAACAGGGTTTTGAATATGTGTCTTCACTGGGTCTAACAAATATATAAAAGTATAAAACTATCCACTAAGACCAAGCAGCAATAATACTTTTGTTGTCTTGACTCTAGACATCTATTTTGAAACCCATTCAAAACAGACACTCGCAATGTGACTAGACCCCCAAAATGTATTTCTTCAACAGAAGAAACCAATCCAGATGCTGAAGAGTACCATACTATGACACAAATGTTTTGCATGACCAGCAAAATTAAGCTTGCATACTAGCAAACCTTATGCCTCATGACTCACGAGCAAGAAGAAAACTAAATTCCAAAACTAGAACTACCTTCCTCGTCCCATGTCACCCATAACTAAACAAAAAACTGAGGTTAATAGCACCAAGTGCTCCTAATATGATCATATAAGAACGGAAACCCATATGCAATAGCCGTAAAAAACTAAACGACGCCCACTAGGATACATTGCAAAATAGAGTCTCGTGCACAAGGTATCCACCTAAACCATATCAAGTTAAACCATCACAATATGAACTGAATATTCAATGATCACGTTCAAGCAAATAAAAAGTTTTCAAACATGCCTCCACGAGTATTAGCTCAGTTCCAAGCAAAGAGCTTTAATTACAAAATTACGAGAATCCCAAAACTTTCTAAATGCCACATTCAAAAAGCTTACAAAACATTAAATATTAAAATTTGCTATTTCTAACCAAGTAACAAAATCCAAAAACTATTCCAAACGTAACACATTCGATATTGTAAAACCGCATATCCGAGAAACTAAACTAAACTCATGATCATNAGTATATAGACCTGTGGAGGAGCTAATAAGCCAGGATGAGGATATAAAGATTGTTGTTGAAGCATAGCTTGTTGCATCAAAGCTTGTTGTTGTTGTTGTTTTAGTCTTTGATTTTGCATTCTTTTATTTTATTTTGTGAATTTTGGGGGTTAGGGTTTCGAATTGATATAGTGGGTATGAAATTTGGTAAGAAACTATTTGGGGGAAATGAAATGATATGAAATGGGTAGTAATTTTTTATGAGGTGATATTAGTTTGGTGGAATGATGAGAATTGGTCCCTTGACTATTGTGAAATTAGTATATATTTGTCTATTAACTTTTAAAGTAAAAAATGGTTGAGGATTTTTTATGACGGCGACTCTTTAACTCAGATGTATGTGGTTTAATCATAGTATCCTCGTGGCTATTTTAGCCTCTTACTATAGCTAGTCCTAAGATGTGTACGTAGTTGTATTTGAATTTTTATACCTCTTTTAAGGAGATCATACTATCTGACCACTAAGGCATNCACAATTACTAGTAAGTCAACAACTAACTTGAGAAATCTAGTGGAATGACTTTGATCACCTGCTTTCAAGTACTATGGAATGTTGATCTTCACCTTTGAATTCACAATCAGACTTAAAAAAGGTGTTAAACTGTTTACAAACATTTAACAGTTCTTAACCATTAGGGCGCAGCCTAGTGGTAAGGGCTTAAGAGTCCCAATAAGAGGTCTCAAATTCAAATCCCGTTAGCTGCAAACTCCTTGGTCCACCCACCCAAGCCATATAATCCACAATTGCGAATGGCTAGGGATTTCCAGGCTCCATGGGTCTTGCGGGGTGGTATGTGGAGTCTGGGGTTTACCTGCCAGGCCACCTACAGTGGCTTGGTATAGTTTCCCCCGTACCAAAAAAAAATATATATATATCAGCAGTTCTTATACATCTAAGAACAGGGTTTTGAATATGTGTCTTCACTGGGTCTAACAAATATATAAAAGTATAAAACTATCCACTAAGACCAAGCAGCAATAATACTTTTGTTGTCTTGACTCTAGACATCTATTTTGAAACCTATTCAAAATAGACACTCGCAATGTGACTAGACCCCCAAAATGTATTTCTTCAACAGAAGAAACCAATCCAGATGCTGAAGAGTACCATACTATGACACAAATGTTTTGCGTGACCAGCAAAATTAAACTTGCATACTAGCAAACCTTATGCCTCATGACTCACGAGCAAGAAGAAAACTAAATTCCAAAACTAGAACTACCTTTCTCGTCCCATGTCACCCATAACTAAACAAAAAACTGAGGTTAATAGCACCAAGTGCTCCTAATATGATTATATAAGAACGGAAACCCATATGCAATAACCGTAAAACACTAAACGACACCCACTAGGATACATTACAAAATAGAGTCTCATGCACAAGGTATCCACCTAAATCACAAGAAGTTAAACCATCACAATATGAACTGAATATTCAAGGATCACAGAATAACAATTAAGCACCACCCTCAATATTTCGATCAAATTCATCCAACGTAGCAAAAAAAATAAAAAGATAAGCATGTTCAAGCAAATAAAAAAGTTTTCAAACACGCCTCCACGAGTATTAGCTCAGTTCCAACTTCCAAGCCAAGAACTTTAATTACAAAATTACAGGAATCCCAAACTTTCTAAATACCACATTCAAAAAGCTTACAAAACATTAAATATTTAATAATTGCCATTTCTAAACAACGATATAATAAAAACGCATATATGCGAAACTAAAATAAACTCATGATCATTTGACTTTCACATAAGTCACATAACTAACAATCCAATAACCAAAATTAAGCTAAAAAAACCACTAACTTCAAAAACTAATCAATACCCATTACACAAAACACAAAATTAAGCAAAACCCATGAAGGAAAAAATAAAAAAAAAAAAAAAAAAAAAAAAAAAAAAAAAAAAAAAAAAAAAAAAAAAAAAAAAAAAAAAAAAAAAGTATATAAACCTGTGGAGGAGCTAATAAGCCAGGATGAGGATATAAAGATTGTTGTTGAAGCATAGCTTGTTGCATCAAAGCTTGTTGTTGTTGTTGTTTTAGTCTTTGATTTTGCATTCTTTTATTTAATTTTGTGAATTTTGGGGGTTAGGGTTTCGAGTTGATATAGTGGGTATGAAATTTGGTAAGAAACTATTTGGGGGAAATGAAGAAATGATATGAAATGGGTAGTACAGTAATTTTTTATGAGGTGATATAAGTTTGGTAAAATGATGGGAACTGGTCCCTTGACTATTGTGAAATTAGTATATTTGTCTATTAACTTTGAAAGTAAAAATGCTTGGGATTCTCTGGTTTAAGTTATTTGATGATGGCGACTCTTTAACTCAAATGTACGTGATTTAGTTATAGTATCCTCGTGGCTATTTTAGCCTCTTTCTATAGCCAGTCCTAAGATGCGTACGTAGTTGTGTTTGAATTTTTATACCTCTTTGAAGGAGATCATATTTTCTGACCATTAAGGCACTGTGGTAGTGATTTCAAGTGATTAGAAGTCATTGATTCAACCGAAATCAAATGTATCGATCAATTAATTGAGCTCAAGCTTCAGCTTTATAATGAAGTTTCAAGCTTGATGTTCGAGTCGAGCTCGAGCTTGACAAGTTTGACACTATGCCGAATTAAACCAATCAACATAGTTACACACCTAATTACACTATATGTAAAATATCACTTTAGAGAGGTTTATTAATAAGCGTTGTGTAACATTTAAAAAGTTAGTCACATGCTTGCTAAACTAAAAATCCATACAGCGATTTGGGGAAAACAAAAAATCGATATAGCAATTTTGGGGAAAATAAAACAATGTACCGATTTATATGAGATGATAAGTTTTATGAAATAATGCGAGGTGGTCTCATGAATCTTCTGAGAGGGTGAATTTTTTTATTAATTTAAGATTTGTGTATGTGTATTTGAGATTGACGAACTCAAGAACTAATAAAATTTGATTTGAAATGTTATCTAAAGTTGACTCAACGTAATCACTAAAGTTCAAAGTACCTTGAACAATTTAGCTCAACACAACATAACTACTTGGCTCATAAAGCTATCAACTGGTACTCAATTTTGCACAATTTTTTTTAATTTTATTCTTTTTTATAAAAATGCTTATAAGAAGCAATGTTGACCGGAAATTTTACTTTTTATCCTTTCTTGTATGATTATGTTTATGAACATGTAACTGCTTCAATTCAAGGTACTAACACGAGCTCGAAGTGATTGACTTGGTAAATCATAATCCTAACCCTCATTGATATTATCATCAATGTAAGTATGTAACGATACCGATAATCCAGTCAAACAGCTCTCGAAGGTATCACTTTATGGATTAAGCCCAAGAAAAAGAAAAAGTAAACTTCTCAATAAAGTTTTAAGCTTCAAGTTTGCTCATCGAACCTACCTCTCAAAGCTCGACATTATGTTGCCTTGACTTGGCTAACTTACACAACAACGTACAAGGATAATATACTGCTCAAAACTCTTAATGATCACAATAATATTGAAAAAGTATAAGTCACATGTTTCGAGAACTAAGAGAAATAATGCATATAAATGAACATATTACCTCTCTTGTAAATTGCTTTAAACATCTCCGATCTTATATTATTACTGAGAGTATTCAGAACGCAAAAAGTGTTTTAAGATTTTGAACTTGTTTATCAACTCATATCTTCAGTGTTAAAAACATCCTCAAACAAATGTTAACATATTCTCAACTCTCAAATGCCAAATTATTACATAATAGATTCACTCAAATAAACGAGAAGGGACTCCACTGTTTGGAAAATGTATAGAATGAATTGCCGGAATGGAACGCAGAGATGATTCCTTTGTTTGATACGACCAAAGAATGAGACATCAACTCTATAGATATAAATTGATTTTTTTTTTTGGTTAACGAGCCACATAATCATTGATGCTAATATGGTTTTACTTTATATCATATCCAAATATTTTTATCTTAAATCAAACACGACTTAGTGTAACAAGATCGAGTATACTAATTTTGATGGATATTATTTTTTAAATTGAAAGAAAAATCAAAAAATTACCATCCTATATCACGTGTTTGTAAAATAGACTTCACAAACACTACAACATTACAAGTAGATGTTATAGCAAGATATAATCCGAATTGTGGGTTGATCAAATAAACTATTTGTCTAATAGCCCCTTTGTGCTAAGCTCGATTTACCCCGCAACCACAATAGTTTACATAATACGACACATGTCTTGAAACACGTTTAACTTCCTAAATCACTCTGTTCTCAAGTATAAAATTTAAATGATGGAAGGGGATGGGATGGGAAGGGCAAAGCAAGAGATGACACTGTGAAGAAAGTGGTTATTTCAATTTGTGTTCTTGAGTTTCTATTTTTATGTGGCAAGAAAAGGATCGAAGCTAACCTAATTACCAATATACCCTCAAAACTATATATATTAATTAATTTTATGCACAACTAAAGTCTCTCAAAACTCATGTTATTATCTTATTTATTAACACAAGCCTAATAACGTTGGATAAAACTAAATACAATGTGCATACGTAAAAAGTAAATACAATGCACAATATTTCAAGTCATTCACATGTCATATATGTACAGGTCTTCCACCCAATAAGAAAATCAAAAACAAATGTACATGTATGTACAGGTCTTCACCAAATAGAAAAACCAATGTACACGTATGTACAGGTGTTCCACCGAATAAGCATTGATACACCAAGTTCGAATTTTTGTATCCAACACTCCCCTTAAACTGTACAGATTTATGGTACGTACATGAACAAACAGGGATATAATTGTAATTTGACAAAAGNTACTTCAGTCTCCCTTGTAACCTTGATACTCATTTTGTATTACTTGAGATGTATGCTTGTGCTTGCTTTGATATGTCACCATAATGTGGCACTTCTACCCTTGTCGGGTTGGGGTGTTACAATTATGGTATCAGAGCCTAGGCTGCGACTTGTAGTACATTAAACCTTGACCTGTGGAGTTTGGACCACTAAGTTTCCACTGTAGGCGCCCATAAGATAACCTTTGATATTTGCCTTAAGATCTCCCCACAGGAGCATAACTTTTGACCGGTGAGGAATGGGAAGACTAGGACATCTATGTTTGTGACACTTGCTTCCGCATTACTCTGATTCTTGCCTTTGCCTTTAGGCCTTATAAGAACTGGTGCCTCATAAGTTAGAAGTCTCGCATTCCATGTTTTGATTTCCAAGTGAGTTGGAATACTCCGAACACTACATTGATACCTTGCACCATTTGAGTTTCACTATCTGATGTTGATCTCCATCTCCGAATTGCTTGATAAACATTTTGATACCTTTCCGATCGTTCCGAAGATTATTCAACCATAATGTGTTTGACACATTCTTTGAATTTCGTACTTATGTTAGACACAATGTGTTGTTTGATACTACTTGACTTTGCATAATCCAATTCTTCCCTACGAGAACTCTAATATTTATTAACCATGGATATAGGAGTTTTGTTCCCTCCCTTTGAATGGTGAACCTTGTCTGCTAATCAGTCCCCTTGGAAGGTTATGATCTTGATATTATCCCCTTATGAAATCGTTAACTGAGCATGATGATGCCAACAATTGATACTCCGTACATTTCAATTTTAACAACCATACGATGTTTGTATTACCGATGATACACACTCTACCTATCATCTGTGCTAATGAGCTAACCAGATCCCAACACTTTGAACTGTTCGCTTATCTATCTCAACGCTTTTGATGAACTTTGTGCTCGATTATGAGATATGAACTATCCATTTGTTTTGACAACCGTATTCATCCTACGAATCTGTTTACCCTTTGATATAATTGACTTTGAGGTCTTTTGGTTATGGGTTGGCTGGCTATTCTTTAAGCTACCATAGACTGCCGTATCCGATGTATGACCTTTAATGATCTACTTCGTTCTACTTTGTTTTGATGACTCTCGATCACTCAAATCTGTTACTGTAGAAGATGCTCACGACTGGCGTTGTCTCATGCAGCACGTGGAGATTTCAGTTCGGGCATCAAGACAACCAGACTGTAGGAGACGAACTATTAGCACATGACCTGGAGTTGGCAGTAGCATGTTACCTTAAAAACCTGGAGCCGTGATAGAAGGCATGTCGAAGACCGCAGTCTTGCTTCTCTATTCATCTTAGTTGTACTAAGATGAATTGAGAGCAGAAGCAGATTTGCGGATGGAAGGATGCTCGGTGATCATGACGAAGATTCGCAATCCACACCACAATTCCATGAAGAACTGTCAAAGGCTTGAGGAACCAGACTCAAGTTTATGATCTTCTTCTCACCCTATGAGCTGATGGACAACCGTGGATCGACTACTTGAGCTTGGAAGGAACTTTGAGATTTATGTTATGAATGGATTGACACTTTTGATGACGTACCTTACTTCTGATAGACATTCTATGATTTCCGTTACCCTTACGAGTAGTTTCGTTTTCCTCTTGGTTATATTTCTTGATTTTATTGCGTCATTGTGAGTTCCACTTGTCTTGCCGACATTGTTCCGTTATTGATCTTTGACTAGGGCCAACCCTAGGAATTTAGTTGGACTGCTAGGTGGCTTATAGATTTTGATTCACGACTTGAGATAGAGTATGACCATCATGAGGGCATATTATGTGAGGCTGGTATTATGACGCCTGATCAACGTGATAATACTGACGTCATATAAGTGCACTTATTGTGTTCATAGGATATCTTGAGGAGTGCCTTGGAGAAGAGTTAGATTTCTGTTTCCGTTGGCGACTATCTGCGATTAGTAAGACTTTAGGTTCTTTCGACCTATACGTTTGATCTGCCTTATCGCCGTAAGATTTGATATGTTTGGATCCTCGAGATATGTTTGCTGATCTCTGTATTTTCATAATGACCTTAGGTTTCGTTGTAGAGT
This sequence comes from Artemisia annua, assembly GCA_014162995.1. Lineage (NCBI taxonomy): Eukaryota > Viridiplantae > Streptophyta > Magnoliopsida > Asterales > Asteraceae > Artemisia > Artemisia annua. The sequence goes on from LBNU01012029.1 coordinate 49,534, forward strand.
TTTCTACCGTCCGATGTTATCGATTGAATTGTTTCTATTCGTATGTATGCCAGTGTGTCACGTGGAGGGGTACACATATGTTTTGCTACTTATACGTTTCACGTCTGTGGGACCGTTATATTATGATTTGTTTGAATAAGGATCGGAACTATGTGAAACTGAATTTGGACTGTTATTGAGAATGTTTGGGAAGGTTATATTGGAAGCATGATTGTTTGAATTTTTGGAAGAGTGACATTTTGTGAGTTAGTCCGCGATTATTTGATCGCTTGGGATTCTTGTACGTTTCGGGGGAGGTTTCCGATAGTCTAACTCTACCTCCTCAACTGTCTCATGTTCATAACGTTTTCCGTGTATCTCTTCCGAGGGGATATCCCTATCATTCTCTGCATGCGACATATTATTCATTTGACTTGGCACCACCTGATATGTTCCTTTTTGCGTGAATTGGGAACCATCTTAGATCGACAAGATAGGGTCATGAAAAACCTAGTTTTCATGTTTTGCATAATTTGATATGTCCTCATTTCGTTACATGCCAATTTCGCGGACGAAATTTTCTTTTTAGAGGGGAAGAGTTGTAAAACCCTAAAATCTCGAATACCTAAATTACGTATAGTTCTAAATTTTCTAAATACGTTACAAATAATTAAACACGAATATAATTTAAACAAGTAATCATAAATCCATAAAACTTTAACGAAACGTCAATTTAGAAATCCTTGAATATTTTTGAACTCCAAAATAATGTTGTGACATAAATAAAATACGAGGTAACTAAATTTCGCTTCGTGGACATTTATTTTGGGCCGACTCTTTTACTACGCGGCCTTAACATAAATTAAACCAACTTAAACCAACCCATGGCCCATGTTACTCAATCCATGAGTCCTTAGGCCTCTTAGCCCAAAATCGAAACCCACAAAAATAAAAAGGAGGGACCGGTTATTTTTTTTATTTTTTTTTCACACAAACAAACACTATACGTTTTCTAAATAAAACCCTAAACCTAAATTATAGCTCTCAAGGTCACGACTTACAATTCTTTTGGGTCTTTTCTTCCATATTCGATCAGAATGAGGGTTCAAGAGCGTGGTTGGAGTGATCTCTCATTGTTGGGAAGTTGTTTTGCACGCGTACGGGTACCAGAATTTGTAGAAATCGATTTATTCCATCCTTTCACTCGGTTTCCTCTTCCTTTCGATCACTAGGTAAATTTGTCCATCTCATTCTTTGATTTCTAATGTTCCTTTACGTCTAATATTGTTATGTTAAAAGATTTGGACCGAATGATATTTATAAAATGGTTATACGCGTGAAAGTAGCATGAAATCATAAAAGACATCACATAAATTAATGAATTGGATTAGGGTTTTAATGGAATCTTGTGGGGTGATCTTGTAAGATGAATGAAACATGTTAATATAATGATTAAATACAGGTCCTATTATAAATGAAGGTTATGGATGCGTTCGGGTGTGTAAACATGTGTATGATTGGTTAAACAAAAGAGTTTCTGAAAAAGGACTGTTTTGTAGTCCGAATATGTGTGTGTTATGACTCGAATCCCACAAGTGTTATATTCTGGTTCTTTGCATGAAAACTTAGTTTTATGTCTTATTTAAGTTCTCCAATTGGTTTGGAGTGATTTTGAGTTGATATGGTCATGTTTTTGATTTTTATGTGATTAAGTGTCAAAGCTGAGTAATCGGGTCTGAAAATCAGTAGCAGTTTTTGATTTTTCATTTTTAAACCGTAAGGAGTTAGGAGCTCTCCTTTGACAGGAGTAATATTTGGGTTATGTGTCACTTTCAGGAATTTTTGTGGATTTTTCTGAAGGGTCTAGATATGTATCTTAAGTGCAAACTTTCCGGGTGTTTCTGTAGTTCATTTTCTAGAATGGTTTTGGGAAACGATTTTTCAAAGGGTATTTGTACTTCCTAATAAATTCTGGAAAACTTCGTGTGGGTTCTAAAGACATTGAAATATCTCTGTGAATTTTTGTGGATTTTATTTTTGAGTTCTAATATGGATCAAAAATTCATAGAGTTGTGACCTTTTATGGATAAAAGCTGAATTTTTCTTAAAAGGTGAATTACACACTTAAAGCCTATTATATCATTAATATAGGTAACATAATCATAATGAATCTTTAATTAAGTGTTTAATACAGTAAATGAACTACCTATGATCTCTATATAACCTAATATGATATTTAATTTGACTACTACATGTTTAAGTACGTTAAAAACCCAAATTTACTACTATTGGGAATTATAACCAAATTAAGCATGAACACTTGATTATTAATTCATATAGGTTCCGTGAAGCGGGAGTGATCCGTGACTCTTCTTGTGTGACCTTTCTTTCTTTGTCATTTGCATTTGAATCAGGTACAGATATTCTGACCTATCTACAAGTTTCTCATACACTCTTGTCTTTCCTCTTCCTTTGATATCTTGAACCTTATTATATTCCCTTGATTATTGAGCCTTGTTATGTTCCCTTGATTATTTAACCTTGTTATATTCCCTTGATTATTGAACCGTGCTATGTTCCCTTGATTATTGAACCTTGCTATGATCCTTTTAAAACTAAACCTTGCTTGAAACTTACACTATGATTCTTGAACCTTGAAATAACCTTGTCATGATACACTTGATATAATAAACTTGATATGATAATATTGACTTGAACCTTGATTTGAACCCTATGTTAAAATCACTTACTTCGATCTTTGACTTATACCTTGACTTGAAAACCTATTCTATGATACCTGATTCAAACCTTGACTTGAACTTGATATAACCCTTGATATTTTGAAAGTGCTTTTAATATTATAACCGGATGTGAAAATTTTTAGTAATTATATTATGAAAATGTTTTGAGGAAAAACTATTTTTAAATGAGGGTTATGAACATTATGTAACACCATTTTTATATGAAGTTCCACTAATTCTATGAATATTCATTTTAAAGACTACCTCATTGAAAACCTTTATTTCATGAGAACCATTATTAAAAGATTTCTTTTAAATGAACATTTGACATAAACATTTGAATTGAACCCTTGCCATAAACTTTTATTTGGAACCTAATATGAACCTCTACATTGAACTTATGACATGAACCTTTACACTAAACTCTGCATACTCTCTCACTATTGAACCTTTACCTTGAACCTTAAACATGAAATCCACATGAACCTTCTCAGTATGAACCTTGGTATAAACCTTTCCATCTTGAACCTTTTTACTATGGGCCTTGATAAGAAACCTTTTAATTTGAATCTTGACTTGAACCTTTGATATGAAACTTGACTTGAACCACTTGATATGGACTCTTGACTTGAACCACTTGATATGAACCTTGTACTTGTACACTTGATATTTGACTTGACCCTTGACCCACAGTTTGAGACTACGAGCCACCACTTGTTATACTTGGTACTACTTGTTGTGGAGTAGCCACAACCATAGCATTGATGCACCAATGTTATGTACTCTAGTGGGGCTGGAGAGATGTCCCCCACCGTCCCTACTTGATTATCGACTACTGCTATGATTATGACTTGTTTACAGGGGCGTATGGATGCATCCTAGATTTGTCTTGACTTGATACTTGCTTGGGCTACGGCCATTATGATTATGACTTGGACTACATTATATATTTACTTGGTGACCGGGCTTGCGTGCATTGCAACCCCTCACATCTTGGGAGCTAGCTACTCCAACCCTTGGAGGTATCCCCTCATATTATACTTGGTATCCCGAGGTCTCCCCTCCGGATGCATGGTTACTTGATTACTTGACTTGACTTGATACTTGATTGGATTTGGGCTCGTGGTGGATAACTGACCTGACCATTATACCTTTATACCTTACACCTTTACAACTTTAATACAGGTTCTTCTTACTTCGGTTGTACTTCCTTTATGCTTTACTTTATCCTTCCCTTGTCTTATATATATCATTCTATATTGCTTGTTACTTCCATATCTGTTCACTGGGCTCTCGTAGCTCAGCCGCATTTCTTTTCCTGCGGCAGGTTTTTAGTAGGAAGCTGGGTTATGAGTGGAGAGTGCATTGGACTTAGAAGACTCTACCTTGATAGCTTTTGGATTAGTAGGAGCTTTTGTTCATTCCAGACTTAGTATTTGTATTACTTTCTTTTGTACTTGTACTTCAGTCTCCCTTGTAACCTTGATACTCATTTTGTATTACTTGAGATGTATGCTTGTGCTTGCTTTGATATGTCACCATAATGTGGCACTTCTACCCTTGTCGGGTTGGGGTGTTACATTCCCAGTCACTAAGCTAGAACCCATTTACAAGACCATCAACTATACATAAATCTCAAAAATGAACTAATATATACCAACAACCCACAATATAAAGATAAAACTAATATTAAACCACACATGCGGAATATATTTTCCACACACGGAAAATACAAATACAGGATCAAAATTAGTTCCAACGTAACGCGCGAGGACCTACCTACTCGTTTTTTTTATATGTTTGTTAGTAGTTTTTTTCTTTTTTTATTTGTTTTAGATTTTGTTTTCCTTCCTTCGGTTTATTTGCTATTAAGTTGAAAAAAATTATGTTTAATTACTATTGCATCATATATATGTGAATTTCATAAAACGTTTTTTACATATTAAAATCCCATCTAAATACGAATTTTGTCCTGATGACGGACGAATATTAGCTCGAAATTCCCGATTGCAACTCACAGATAATAATTTCGGGTTAATAATACGGTTATTAGACATATAGGTTACTGAACTTTGCGAATTTGTTTGTTTAAGTTACTCAAGTTTTTATTATTATTATTATTATTACTATTATTACTATTATTATTATTATTATTATCATTATTATTATTATTATTATTATTATTATTTGTTCTACATTTTTTACGACTTTATTCTACTGCATCTGTTTATTTCTTATTTTGGAGCTAATAACTGATGTTTTCTCTATGTATTCAGATGCCTTAAAATGCTCTTAACAATGATATACTTTGGATCCAAATGAAATTGGTAAAGTGTCCGCATTGAACTATAGAAAATTATGGGTCATTATGTATGTCAAATTTACAAATTTTTATGCAACTAAATTTTACATGTTTGTTGTGATGTCAGGCGAGGGAGATCTTATCACCGGTGGAGATCTATATGCTGCGAGTCATCACATCCTCACTTGGACTCTATTGCTTCGTCCGCGGTAATCGTTCAAGATTAATTTTTAATATTTTTTTAGTGTCATATATTGATTGGTTTCTTTAATACATTGGTTATGAGAAATAACATATATCAAGCATTATAACTTTTCGTTGTATGTATATTCAGCTAATTGAAGAATAGGAAGTTGAAGTTCCAGTGACCAAGGAACCATCGAAAGAGGCAACAAACTCGGCAAATCCAATTATGTAAGATGTTCATCAAAAGGAGAAATAGGTGAAGAAGGATATTTCAAGAGATAATTTGAAAAGAAATTGCATGTAACTATGTAAGTTAACCAAGCAACCTTACGCCATCACTTCTAATTTATTTTTAGGTTTGCTTGGTTTAAACAATTTAGGATTTTTATCGATGCAGTATAAAGGCAATGCCTATAGTGTCCATTTAATTATAGAATTTGATTATGTTTGGGTATTTTGGACCATTTTTTGGGTTTAACAGTCCTGATTGACGATTATTTACATTATGGGGTTGATCACTCTTAGTTTAGAGGAACACAGAATCATATACATGGGAGGCTGACATTTTGTTAACATATCAGAATGTGTACACAAACTTTTGAATTGTTTTTTTAGTTGTTCACGACGTAACTCATGTATATTTCTTTTAAACTAAATGACTATATATGAATAATATCTGTTGTCCGACGATAAAGATAGTCAAGTTAACTATTAGGTTGGTTAAATTCCATCCTGTTTATAATTGGTTTTAGTATTTCAATGATTTCCCTTTGTTTCATTATTAATAATGGATTCTATACTTGACACAAAAGAAAGTACCAAGTTGATTATAATGTTGGCCAATTAGTTAGCAATAGCAACTTCAAGTTCGGTTACGCGTCAACAATTAGAAGCAGGACAAAAAAAAGTAAGGTGGGCAATGGCCGAAAATATTTACTGTGAACGTTTAGTTACTATCGATGGGTGTTTGAGTCATCTAAGGTGCTTGCCTTTGCAGCATATATATTGGCTGGTATATCTTCTTTCATATTGTGGTTGCAAATGGTTTAGCATTTTACACAATGTTTGCAGATGTATCGTCATCTTCTCTTCACCTAATTTATTACAATAAGGTATGTGAACATCATCAACTTGAGATAATGAATCCGATCTTTTGTTTGAGTGTTTATAAATTATTAATGCAGATATGAAAGTATGGATATACGAGGACCCAACAGGGCAAGTACGTCGCTTGACCAGTATGCGACATCGGCGAATGAACACCTAAAAAAATTTAGTGGATAGATGTTGGCTCATCTAAAAAAATTATTTTCTGCATTTTCATAAACACATGGGTTTTTAAGGGTGTTTGGCTAAGCCTACTAAAGGGGCCGGAATAGGCTGGAATAACTTACAAGAATCTGAAGAAATATCCTCTTGAGAAAATTTCATCGCTTTGGCTAGGCTAATAGTAACTGATGAGACGAAAAGTGTTACGCTTTTATGGGGTCATTTAATCCCTAATTCGTATAAATGTGATCAAATATTGCCCTAAATCGTTCCTTTTGTCATTTTAGGTACTTTTGAGAGGAATTCTGGAAAACATGCATATTCGGACGTTTTTGGAGCATAAAAGTGAAGAAAACGACAAAGTCTCAAAAGATGATGATTTACAACCTGACGGCGTCAGAAGTCACAAGGTGACGCCGTCAGAAAGCCTTGACAAAAGAGTGGAATCCAATTTTCAAATGACGGGCCAGAGGAATTTTTGGAATTAACACCTGACGCCGTCAGGTGTTGGGAAAAGTAGGCCGTCAGGAGTAAAGTTAAAGAGTGACGGCCCAGAAGGGTTTATAAAGTGACGGCGTCAGAAGTGGATCTAGGCCATCCGAGAAAACTATTGGCGGCGAGCTGACGGCGTCAGCCCTTATAACCTGACGCCGTCAGAGTGTAAAATCTATATATAGTTTTCTAATTTTCATTCATTAGGGGGGAACTTTGTGGAGAACTTTTAGGGCAAACCCTAAAGACGAATTTTCTGTACTTTTTAGGGTTTCCAACCCTTGGAACCCTCATGCTTAATTAAAGATAAGTCTTCACTTTAATTCAATCAATATGTCTATGTGTTGGTTGATTATCTCTTTTGCTTGTCTTTTAATTAACATGTGTAGCTAAATTCTCTAGTGTTTGCTTAGATCTAATGAAACCTAACTATTAATTATTGGTTAATTGGTGTGTGTTGTTGTTTGTTGGGATGATTGTTCCATCAATGTTAGGCTCAAGAAAACTGGCCAACCTCCTTTATGGTAACGTGCTTGAACGTCTTGGGAAACATGTAGCCAAGGCATACTAGGCTATTAAGGTAGTATTTAACGCATGAGCCACTGTTTACAACCCCTATGGTTGTGCCGTGCATGGCATAGGGCGAGATAAGAGCTCATAGAATTGGAGAGATATGTATGCCACTCCATGAGTTATTAGGAATACACCCTTCATCCACACAAGTAACATACATATCAATTAACCGGTAAAAGATAGTTAGGGAGTAATGAAATCTAAGTAAACACAACTTTCTCCATATTGTTTTCACAACCACAATAGTTTAGATATTTATTTTATTTTTAATTTGCATAGGTAGTAAACTTGGGTTAGTTGATTAACAACTAATTCCGCCCTTCTTCCAAAACCGATATTTTACTTGCTTTAAAAAAACATAAAAATACAAAAAGAATCTTCCTTCCACCTTTAGACCTATTAGAGTAGTTTTTCTATCCTAACGAACACTATTCCCTGTGAGAGAACGATCAATCCCCCGTACTTACCACTATCCTATACTACATCGGTCAGGTACACTGCCTGGTGGGGTTGTAAGCCTCTTGAGATCCCTCGAGAGGTAAAACCTGTTGTAAGGTTACAAAACCACGCATCAGTAACACATGTCTGTTTTGTAGATATTAAGAAGATGATATGGAAGAGAACAATTACAGTATAGTGAAAGAGGACCACAAACTTTATGTAGGTGTGGTTTTGTACTATGCCATGTATGCAAGAAATAATGAGATCTTAAAGGTAATGTTTACTACGTAAAACATTTCGTCTAATGATCTCTTTATTGCTTCACTATGGGGTTTAGTTATGCTATTTGTTAAATCACTATGGGGTTTAGTTATTCTATTTATACTTGATTGTTGTGATAGGATTTTCAACACATATTGTTGGGCTACGATCTAATTCAAGTATTGATACGGGTAAATTTATATATTCTAACAAGTAGTCAGTTTTATTGTCATTATGCACAAAAATAACGACATGTATTATTTGCCAAAAATGAATTCCTTCTTAAAATTTCATCCTTTTGTTTATAAAGCCTATCTTCTGATGATGGGTATTTTTTAATCCTTTATAGAAAAAACTAGAAATCTGAAAGGTTGTCATTTGTGATGCGTATGGTAATATCTCGAAAACTACTACAAACGTTGTCTACATAGGCGTACTTCAAGGATTATGATCAATGTTCAAGAGGTATATACGATATGAATATGACATGTTTTTGAACAACTCTATACTTTTTATATGTTATAATTAACGACTTTCTTTTACTTACATTTTTTTAAGGTGTTCATGGAATGGACTTTGGCTACTCAACTCATCAACGTATCTACATCAGTGTTGCAAAAAGCGGCCGAATCGGCCGATTAATCGGCGATTAATCGGTAATCGGCCCAGGACCTTGGAGAGAATTCCACGGAAATCGGCCGATTAATCGGCCGAGTCAAGAAAATCGGTCGATTAATCGGTAAAAAATCGCTAATCGGCCCCGGACCGCCTCAGTACCGATTCACGATTTTTGCAACATTGATCTACATACATTTATATGTCAACAATATCAAAGGTGGAAAATACTATAGATAACGTTTATTATTTTCATATTTAAAAACCATATTGTTTATCGTATAGTTGGGAGATTTGTTATTCTTCCTTTCAATAATAATAGAACTTATTATTGATCAATATTCTCTTAATGAAAATACGATACCTATTTATGTTTGTTGTTGTTTCTTACTTCATTTGTGCACGCAACTACCTAATGAATAATTTATTTAAAATTTCCCGCAATTCTGCGGGTCTTTAAGCTAGTCGTATATATGTGAATTTCATAAAACGTTTTTTACATATTAAAATCCCATCTAAATACGAATTTTGTCCTGATGACGGACGAATATTAGCTCGAAATTCCCAATTGCAACTCACATATAATAATTTGGTTATTAGACATATAGGTTTTAAGTTACTCAAGTTTTTTTTATTATTATTATTATTATTATTATTATTATTATTATTATTATTATTATTATTATTATTATTATTATTATTATTATTACTATTATTATTATTATTACAAATGTAAAATAGATTAAATAAAATGAAAAGTTATGTACAAGAAAAAGCACAAAAGAAAGAAACTGCTAAGACAAACCTTAAGCAGCCTATCTTTTGCCTAGGAAACAAAAAACATATAGATTTGGACAACCCAAATCCATTACAAATGCTTCAACATGTCTGTAAACTACAATATAACCCAAATAACAGAAAATGACCAATAAGACAATTTCCAAGGCAATTCCAAAACCCACAAGTCCTAGCAGGTAGACAAGCTTCAACTAAAGTCACCCCATACTCTAAATACATGGAAAGATACAAAAGGGACTAACCAAATGTACCTCCAAACATCACCATATGTGGATAAACCATAGTAAGCTGAGATGCTAGGATTGAGAAAATGGGAATTACCATACATAAACAACCATAATAGTGTAGCAAACGCAGTCTTGAAGCATTCCAAATAATCCTCATACCAATTGATGCAGCAAAGATCTTTCAACAGGCTTGAATATTCCATAGAATGCCAAATCTTCATAACTTTAGAAGTAATCATGAAGAAAGGTGAATCATCACAGTAATAAATCACCCAATAACTCTGTCTCATTAAAAAAACATCCTTATTATTATTATTATATTATTATTATTATTATTATTATTATTTTTAATTTTTTTTTTACAAAGGTAAAATATATTAAATAAAATGAAAGGTTATGTACAAAAGATAGCACAAGAAGAAAAGGATAGGATAACCCCTATCTCATTTTCAAACTTGCCTGGAAACAAAAAACAAAACAGAAATGGCAAAACACCATTCTGAACCAACTACAATAGAAATTACCAAATGAAGCTAATGTCCAAAGACAAGTACATAACCAAATAAACAAAGCTATCCCTGAACTTAAAAACTCAGCATATAAAAGAGCTTCATCTAAAGCTATATGTATACTCTGAATACATGGATGATTCCAAAGGGACCAACCAATGGAGTTCCAAACATCACCATATACATACAACCTATAGAAAGCTAGAATACTAAGCTTTAAGCAGAGGGGAAGCAACATAACAGGATCCATACAGCAGCAGCAATCCAAACCTTGAGCAATAATAGGACAGTCAACATAGTAAACTGCAGCAAATATCATGAGCTTGGTGTAGATCACATCCATCATAAACCCCATAGCAAAACAGAATGAGGATGAAACATCATAATAGCCAATCATCCAAATACCTTGTCTCGATAAAAAAACCTTGCCAAATAAAAACCCTATGGGAAAACTTTGAGCAAGGAAAAAGAGTACAAGGTTCATTAGTGTTAGAGTACCAAATAAGATCAAACCCTGCATAACCAACCACAGACCTGAACATACCCATAACCAAACCATCCATATGAACCAATACAAGATGCCAGCGCAGAAACTTGGATCGGTCCCTGTAGTGCATAGCTATCCATACTCCAATCCTACAATTAGATAGCCAGCGCAGGGAGCTACCCGCGTTTCTGTAGTGCATAGCAAATTGCTTAAAAATACCATCATCACAATCAAACACCCTGTTACAACTCCAAAATCCAGTACCTAAACAAATAGAACAGACCCAAGTAATAATACATACATCAACAAGCCTGCAAAGATTCTGATCAAAACAACTCGTATTCAGACCCAAGTTCGAGAAACAAACAGTATACCACATAAACCAAAAACAAACAGCCAGCGCAGAATCCAAAATTCGGTTCTGTAGTGCATAGCTTGCTACACTCCAAACTCCCAAAAAGCAAGCCAGCGTAGAAGCTAACTCGGAATTCTGTAGTGCATAGCTGTTTGTTAAAACCACACCAAACCTGCCACAAACTCAATGTGATTTTGTGTAGATTCACAATCATCCAAGAATCACGTAACGCCATCAGAAACCTTTTGACCCATACTGTAACCACCAACAAAACCATTCTGAGATAATTTCCAAATTTCAACAACCTTTTTGACCTCCCGAGAACTCTTAAAATTCAAACCCATCAATTTGAATCTCACAGTCTCCACAATTACTCTAAACACATTCTCTTCAGTCCTAAAGCTATTTTGGAACTTCCTAACATTTCGCTCTTGCCAAATGTAATACATAGCAGCACCAAGAACCAAATGTTGGACAACACTCCAGATAGAATTATTAGCCGGTTTGACAGAGATTCCCGAAAAAACTTCAGCCCAAACACATGACAAGTCATCAAGTTTGCATAAAGGTTTCAGGTTATTCCACACCATAGAAGAAAACTCACATTTAAAAAACAAGTGGCTATGGGTTTCATTCTCTTTATTACATAAAGGACACAAGTTACAAGGGATATAAAACCACCTAGCAATTCTGTCCGTGGTTTTGAGCCTGCCCTTAATTGCCATCCAAAGCACAAACGCATGCCTAGGTATACATTGAGAATACCAGACATGTTTGTACCATAAAACCTTAGGACAATCACTTCTCAAAGCTTTCCAAGCTTCCTTAACGCTAAACTGCAACTCCCTATTACTCTTGTTCAACCAAATAGGCTTATCATTACAATCATTGATCAAAACAGGAACCGGGACACTTAGAACCTCACTAAATCTATCATTCCACTCCAACGGCCATTTCCATCCATTATCACCAATCCAATCAGCCACTTTATCGTTAATATCAAAACCATGGGTAGTGAGGAAATTATGGGTAATAAGTTTGCAAAACGGGCCGTTAGTGTGCCATTTATCAAACCAAACAGAGCAACTCTTACCATCACCCAATTTATAACCAACGAAATCACGAACCTTATTCCTAAGCCCAATAATCTGATCCCAATTCCACGAGCCATTAACAGAACCAATACCATTCCAAATGTTTCTACCCTTAACCTTATAAGTGTGAATCCATTTAACCCATAACGAATCTTTTTTGCAAATAACATTCCAAAGGTGCTTGGTCATTAACGCTTCATTCATAATCCTAAGGGGCTTAAGATCAAGACCACCTTGGCTCTTGGGTTTACAAATGTCTTTCCATGCTACACTAGCAATACCTCTACCATCACCACTACCCGACCATAGAAAAATTTTAAGCACTTTGTCAATCTTATCGCAAACAAAAACAGGAAGAATAAACATAGAAGCCCAATATATGTGCAAAGAAGCAAGAACAGAAGCTATTAACTGAAGCCTACCCGCAAACGACAAAGTCTTATTCCTCCAGTCCTGAATTCTGCTTTTAACCTTATCAATCAACACCCTACAATCATTGTTACAAATTCTCTTTCCAGTCAATGGGATACCTAAATATTTCATAGGGAGCTCACCAACACTAAACGGCATAGCAAGGAGAATTCTAGTTTTAACATCATCCGGAACATTGATAAAGAAAGCAGCGCTCTTAGAGAGACTAGGGAACAGACCTGAACACATTGTAAACTCATCTAAAGCTCGCCTTAAGATACAAGCAGAAACTTCATCACCATGGCAAAGCAACAAAACATCATCCGCAAAACATAAATGAGTCAAAGACAGTTTCTTACAACCCCAATGATAACGAAATCTACTATCTCTCCTAATTTGCCCTTTCACCATCAAATTAAAAGCTTCCATAACTATCGTAAAAAGGTATGGTGAAATCGGGTCCCCTTGCCTAAGCCCCTTTTTGCTTTTAAAAAACCCATGAAGCTCCCCATTAACACAAATAGAAAACGAAGCAGAGGTAAGACATACCATTATCCAGTGGACCATAGTGTTGTGGAATCCAAAATGAGTAAGAATAGTCTTCAAAAAGTCCCAATTCACCATGTCGTAAGCCTTTTGAATGTCCACCTTGAAAGCACATTTTCTGATATTGCCTTCCCAACTATAACCCTTCATAAACTCTTGAGCGAGAAGAACGTTATCACTAATCTGCCTTCCCGGAATGAAAGCGCTTTGGTTGCTGTCAATCAAGCTGCATAAACCTTCCTTGAGACGATTAGTTAAAACTTTGCTAATACATTTATAAACTACATTACCACAAGCAATGGGCCTGTAATCCGACACTTTCAAAGGAACCTGGATCTTTGGAATGAGGGAGATCAGGTTAGCGTTGAATTCACCAAGTAATTTTCCAGAAGTGAAAAATTCCCTAACTGCAGCACACACATCACCACCCACTATGTTCCAAGCCTTTTTGAAAAACTTGGAAGTAAATCCGTCCGGACCAGCAGTCTTACTATCATCTATGCTAAACATAGCTTCCTTGATTTCCATGTCCGTAACACTTCTAACCATATCATCAGCCACCCTAGTATCAAGCTTTTTAGTGAAAAGATCCTCACAGTCTTCAATGGCAATAACTTCATCTTCAATTCCTAAGAAGTTATGAAAATGGTTCACAAAACATTCAGGAACCTCATCACCACAGAACTTGTTACCCTGCTCATCATACACCATTTGGATCCTACTTCTACTAATCTTACTCTTAAGCACATTATGGAAATAAGAAGTGTTTTGATCCCCGTCTTTTAACCACTGGATTTTGGTTTTCTGCCTAAGTAGTTTTTCCTCATCCTCCACCGCTTCTTTATAAGCATTACGATAAACAGATTCCTCATACCTAAGGTTGCTATTGTTGGGGTCTTTATCAAGATGTTGCTGAATACGCTTAAGTTCAACCCTCAACATTTTCACCTTGTTAAACACATTACCATTAAGCCTATTCATATTTCTCAAGTATCTCTTCATGTTCTTTAACCTTTTAGCTAAAATAAACATACGAAAACCCTGAACCTCAATATTCCAATTCTCTCTAATAGTAGGAATGAACGACTCCTTATCAGCAAGAAAATTAGCAAACCGAAACGACCTAGGCTTTAAGGGTTTAACAGATGGGTAATTCAAAACAGCAGGGCAATGGTCCGAGGTGACAAACGGGAGAAAATCAGCAAAACAGTTAACATAAGAAGAAACAAAATTGCAATTACCCAAAACTCTATCTAATTTCTTAAGAATACAAGTATTGGGATCATTACGCTTTTGGATCCAAGTGTAAAACATACCTTTGCTAGTAATGTCTTCTAAGTTCAGCTTCTCAAGACAATTTCTAAAGTCTTCAATATGTTTGTCTTTGACAGCAGAGATATCAGAGCATTCGTCTATGTTCAACGCCACATTAAAATCACCTAAGAGAACCCATGGCTCACCATTAACCAACTTGTTGTGATCAACCAGATTTCTCCATAAAGCTTTTCTCTCGCCTTCAAAATTTCTAGCATAAACAAAGGTCACAAACTGCCTCCTGTGATCATGAATAAAATTAACTTCAAAGTGCATAGCTTGATCAAAATACGAAATCAAGTTAGCACCAATAGTATTACTATCCCATCCCACCATAATCCTACATACATTTCTGCAATCTCCCATGTTAGAAGTCCAAGACCATTTACCAAAAACATTATCGCCAACAGATTTGACAAACTTCTTTCTAAGACGAG
Source organism: Artemisia annua (assembly GCA_014162995.1). NCBI lineage: Eukaryota > Viridiplantae > Streptophyta > Magnoliopsida > Asterales > Asteraceae > Artemisia > Artemisia annua. The sequence goes on from LBNU01012029.1 coordinate 64,571, forward strand.
TTTCCAAAACAGCACACATACTAATACCTTCCTCCCTAATAAACGGTTTCACTTCATCCTGCCTAGTAGTTTGGGACATTCCACGAATGTTCCAAGACCCAAGTTTAACTATCATTGGATAGAAGAAGAATTTGATGCAAATGCACCACCCATTTGCACCATAGAACTATCACACACATTAGAGGTTTCATTTTGTACAATGAATTGAGCAGATTCACTTGTTACCTCCTCAACTTCATCACACGAACCTCCCATCTCAGTTTGATGGCCATTTATACGGTCATTCCTAATCTCCTCACATCTACTCATATAATAATCAATCATATCATCATTCCAGCATTGTTTACGATCATTATCCAATTGCTTATTCGACAACAGGAACATATCAACTTCAGTGAAATTTTTCTCTTTTTGTAACACTTCTACTTTTGCCAACTCAGCTCTATAAGCTTCATCATAAAACTTATTGAAAGAAACGTCACTTTTATTCTGATTGGTCTGACCAGAACTCTTCAACATCTTATCAGCAACCAAAATGGCATTTTTGTTAATGTTCCTATTAAGCTGAACAATTTGATTGGATAGGTTCTTAATCTTAAATTCCAAATGTTGCTGAGGCGAACCATTATTCATAACTCTATTATTCCACTTAACTGTATAAAACCTTAACATGTCTGCAGTCCAACCATTCAACACCTTCTCAGCAATAGGAATACCAGAACTACATGCACCAGCAACTTGTTTTTTCACCTCTTTCCACAAATCAGTTTCCCCTTTAACCTTACTTGCTTCTTTATTACTTACACCGTCACCCCTTTTACTACCCTGACCATTCTTGTTACCATTAACTGATGCTTCCCCATACTTATTACCAGTCTTCTTATCTACCCCATTCTTTTTAGCTGGCTCATCATTATTAACTTTGCTCTTATCCTTACTATTCGGCTCACCACCATCATTAGCTACCACACTATCATCCACCATACCCACCTTACCATTATTAACTGGTCCACCTTTCTTATTAGTATCCCTAGTATCCACATTACCCACACTAGAATTACCCTTATTATTCAAACCACCTCTGTTATTAGTAACACCCCTTTTAACAGAATAAGTACCAGCATTACCTTGACGAACATTACTTCCAACGCCTCTACCATTTTTACGATTACCAGCAGTTTGCCATCCCTCTTCGCCATCACAAGTATTAGCCCCAACACTGTTATTACCCTGCTTAACATCAGCAACTTTAACGTTTTCCCCATTCTTATTGACTGCATTGACCATATTAACCTTCCTAGCGCAATCACTCAGATAATGCCCAAATACCTTGCATTCTTCACATCGCGGTGGAACCCATGTATATTCAACCCACAACTTAAGAACCTTACCCAAGCTTTCGTACCAAAGTTCCACACCATCAACCAAAGGCTTACTAGAGTCTATCTCAACTAACACCCTAGCAAATGAGGCTCTACCAAAAGGCTTTTCACAGATAGACGTAGTCATTCTATCCATAATAATTGGTACCCCTAGACGACTAACAATTCTACTGATGCCTTCAACGTTCCATGCTTCTAAAGGAATATCATGTACCTTAACCCAAACAGGTACCTTAGTCACTTCAGGTTTAGACATGCATAAGCCCGGCTCCCAATTTTTCACAAAAAACGGTTTGTTATCAACTAACCATGGCCCTTTTTCAATAACCAGTTGCAAACCATCATTAGACTTAAAATTAATAAAACACATACCATTAGGATTCATGATAACCTCTTCCAACTGATACAACCTCCACATCCGCTTCAAATGATACACCAAATCTCTGTAGTTCATACGAAAGCCAACAAAAAAACCCACAACGGTGTTACTCCATCTCTTACATCCTTCATTCAAAACCGGATCCATAACCACCACTTCCCTGCCCTCTCCAATAACAGTGGGAGGAACAAAATGGAGTTTGTTGTTCCCGTTACCATCTCCACCAAAACTTCTTGCCACTGCACTCGCAAAAGACCTCATCCCATTGATACCCACCCTTTCCTTCATCACGCTATCTTTAACCTTACTGCTTTCCCCAACCTCAAAATTACTAACCACACCATCTCCTTTAGCTAATCCACTAACATCTCCATTCACCTTAAACATCCCTGGAACCCTTTCTTCACCAAAATTAACCTTAGTTGGACTTTTAGGCCTATCCATACTAGTTGGAGGATTCAACACAGGATTCTCATTGAACGGCACAGGCATTTCAGGCAATATAGCACTACCACTAGACTTATTACCATTAACATTGCAACTATCAGATATAGCACCAGCAGAAACAGATCCAACATTCATACTAAACTCATTCAAACCAACAACACTAGCAGGAACAGAACCAAAATTCAAGCTAGTAGCAATACCATCACTAATATCCTTAGGACTATCATCACAAACACTATTATTAACAGCAGTGTTACCTGATTCAGAAGAAGCTCCACCACTACCCACATCCTGCATACCTATACCAACTTCACCCAAATTACCACTACCTTCAACAGAAACAGAAATATCATCCCCAAACACCAAATCCTCCATATCAACAGCAGACCCATTCCCATTAGATAACGACCTAGTATCAACCTTCTGATAGGTACTCTTAGGATTACTATTCATCAAATTAGCATGCCTCAAAGTAGATTTAGTATTAGGATTCATAGTCCTAGTTGTTTTCTTAGGTTTAAGAGCTGAATCCATCCTATGAGAGGATGGATTCTGAGTGAAATTAGTGTTAGGATTAGACATGGTGACTAAGGAACAGAATCATAGTAAACCCAGAAGAAGAAAAGAAGAAAAGAAGAAAAGAAGAAAAAATTGAAAATGAACGTTGTGTGGTGGGGAGTGATGAAATAACGGAAATATGAAAGAAATTAATGAAGAAGTAGACAAAGAACTACAGTAATCAGATGTATAATAAAATGGATTTAAAAATAAAATGGATTAAAAGTGTATAGATCAACAGTGAAGATACGTATAAACCCTAATCCCCAAATTCGCCCATAGTGAAGGTGAACACGTATTATTATTATTATTATTATTATTATTATTATTATTATTATTATTATTATTATTGTTATACTTATTATTATTGTTATTATTGTTATTGTTGTTATTGTTATTATCATTATTATTATCATTATTATTGAACTTTCACTACCGGGCAAATAAGTTATTGATCTTTTTTTAACTTGTTGTAGCAGGTTGCCTTTCATTTTTTTCTCTTTTTAAATTTAGGGTAAATTGCAAAAAACATCCTTGTGGTTTGATGAAATCTCAGACACAATCCAATCTTTTTGAAAGTGTAGAAACAGTCCTTGTGACAAATCTTTAGTTCGAGTTTCGTCTTTGACCCAAAGTTAAATGACTAAAATGCCCTTTGTCTTTAACCCCTATGTTATACTTGAGTTTTTGTTTTGAGTAAATTACATTGTTGGTCCCTAAACACTTCTCGATTCTCGCTTTTATTCTTAAGAACTGCGAAATTGCGTTGTTAATCCCCACATCCTGATTTTGCTTCGCTGGGGGTCCAAGTTCCTAATGCTCGTTAAAAATCTCGTTAGTTGCAAGGGCTTTTTCGTCTTTTCAGTCTTTCTTTTCCAATTCTCGAATTTTAAAAACTAGTCGTTTCTTACCGTTATTTTTACTTAAAAAACGTTTAAATTCCTATAAACTCCTATCCTCATCACATAAACCATCACCACAACAACTCCTCATTTTTCATACTCTCAATCTCAAATTAATCACACACGAAATTATTATGGATTGTTGTCTTCCACATACCATAGAAAAAATCAAAGCTAAAGTAATGAAACAAATTGATGAGGATAGGCGTCGTTTAGAAGGGTTGGCGGAAACAACTAGGATCTTTGTGCGAGCAAAGCTAACAAAGATGTGATTGAAGCATATAAGGAATGCAAAAATATTAGGCCAAAAAATGTGTTTTGACTGAGACTTTCTAAAAGAAGAAGCTTCAAAAGATTACAATATTTCTTTTGATTTATTTACCATGGTTGGAACAATAAATAACCAAGCGAGTAATAAAATTATTTGGATACATAAAATCAAATAGAATGAATGTGTTTATTTTTATTCGTGTAATGTTTTTTTTCTATAGGTATTATGTTAATTTTATATTAATGTAATGTGTTTTTATATGTATCTTTTCTATTACGTAATATTGTAATCTGTCTTATAGTAATGTCTTTTAATTCTTCATCTTGGTGAATTTGTTGGGTGAAAAAAGTTCAACATAGATCAGAAATTCTCTAAAAATCAAATCAACAAATCCTGATTATCCATTTTTCATCAAATTAAAAAAAAAAAAAAAAAAAAAAAAAAAAAATCATCAATATTTTTAAAAATTAAATATCTTTCTATAGAGGGACACTTCTATATGCTTTCGACAAACTTTTTTTCAAGTGTTTTTTTTCAAAGAGTCATGTACATGGAGAGTGCCCTTGTTATTTGCACCAGGTTTGTTATTGGTGTAATCAATTGGAATGAATTATTGTATTATTCAAGGTGTTTGGTTCCTAGTTTATGCAAAACTCTTTGGTATTTTCCTTGGATTGGTTGGTTATTTTCCTTTTACTAGTTCTGTTCTGGTATTGGACTTTCGAAATGCACCAGGGTTGTTATTGATTTGGAATTTTCTGAATTACTTACTACATTACTCTGGGGGTTTGGTTGCTTGTCGTGTTTGGATAGACTGTTTGGATTTGGACTACCATAGCAGATATCCTTCTGAGAGTTGCGCTCGTTTTCCTTCTCCAAGGTTTTTCTTATAGGGTTTTACTTGGGTAGGTTTTTAAGGAGGCAATCTCTAAGGATTTTCTGCACTTGTTCTCTTGCAATTTTTGGCTTATGGGTTGCGGTTTATGGAGTTGCAACAAGATTTTTGTTATTGATAAACGATATATGGAAGCTGATATTAATTGCAACATTAGTTATGTTCAATCTGGTTATTTAGATGTTGATTGGGTGGGTTCTGTTATTTTTGGTACTGGTGTACATATAATGGTGATTCAATGGTCTTATATTGTTGTTTGGGAGTTCATGATATTTAGATTGCTGCTTATGGACTATAATGAGATTGAGAGGTTTATTGTAATCACGGAAATGTTATTATGGCCAATGTATGATCATGCTCTTGGATATTGAGTACATGCTGATATTGAAAGCTGCTTAGCTGGTGTGTTCAGTTTTGAATGTCTAGTTTTTGCTATGGGTTGTATTAAGTGTATTGGTTTGTAGGATGACATCTAGTATTTTGGTATTGTTACTTGGTTTGTGATAACATTGGTAGTCATTTGCAGCAGTCTTGTATTGGGTTGTTTGGCCTGCAACAATCCTGTTTTGTATTGGATTTAGGGTTGTTCAAATATTTATTTTGCTTCTTAGACTAGGGATGGGTTAGTTAGGGGTTTGTCCTAATCAATCTATTTCCTTGGTCTTTTTCATGTAAATACTCCATTATTTTATTTATTTTACCTTTGAAAAAAAAAAATCACAATTGGTTTGTTATTTTACAAATCACATGTAATTTATGAAATCACTTGTGCCTTGTTTATAAAAAAAAAATATGTGGTCTTGCAAATCACTACGTGATTTGTGAACTAATATGTTATTTTTAAAATAACAAATTACAAGTGATTTTACAAACCACATGTGATTTTTCGGAGCGAAAATTTTAACACTAAAAAATAAAGCTCGAAAGAAAAAACGTCGAAAGTATATCACAGTACCCGTCTACTGCAAAATAAATAAAAAATCACACGTGATTTGTGAAATCACACTTGATTTTGAAAATAACAAATCACAAGTGATTTTTCTGAGCAAAAATTTCAACACTAAAAAGTAAAGCTTGAAAAAAAAATCGTCGAAAGTATATCAAAGTGTTCGTCTACTGAAAGTTAAAAAAAATCTCATCCGATGGTGTATCTCGTAGCTTGAAGATTTACCATTTGCAAGATATTTTATTTTTTTTAAAAAGCTGGAAAATGGGATTTTTGTTTTGAGAGAGAGAGAGAAAAAAAATAATAAAAAAATAAAATAAAAAAAGTCAAAATATTCCCATTTGATATTTAGAAAATTTGTGATATATGTTGATCTCACCTCTGATGTGTGAGGGGGAGGGAGTAATGAGGTTGAACAAACCATAAAGATGGTTTTTAGAATTTATCCTTAAAAAAATAAATAAAAAAATCAACGTGACATTTTTTTTATGATTATTATACAAATAGGTTACTAAACTCGAAGATTTAATTCACCTAAATTACTTAACAGGTAAACTCCCGGCAACTAATAAGAAGGTAACGGCTTTGAACAAGTTACATGAGTTAAGTAACGTTAATAACAAACCCGTATACTTTATTAACCCGTTTGACAAAAAAAAAAAAAAAAAAAAAAAAAAAAAAAAAAAAAAAAAAAAAAAAAAAAAAAAAAAAAAAACTTGAGTAACTTAGTCGAATAAATTCGCAAAGTTCTCCAACCTAGCTGTCTGATAACCCTTAATAATATGAGTTGTCTTTGTAGTCTCCAGTCTCCACCATGTTCTGCTTCTAGACCGGTGTGTTGGCCATTTTCAACATGTTCGGCATATATTACTTACTTCTACCTAGGGGTGGCAATTCGGGTTGACAGGTTGGCGGGTCAGAAAACCTCAACCCGAACCTGACCCATTTAAATCATCGGGTCAGCTATGTCAACCTTAACCTGTTTACACATAACCCGAACCTGACCCATTTAACCTGTATATAAACTTGGGTTGGCGGGTTAAATAGGTTGGGACGGGTTGAATAGGTTAAACGGTTCTTGGGTTGACCCATTTAACTCGTTTTATATACAAAAGTTGCACATTACACGAGTTAAACGGGTTTGTGGGTCGACCCGTTTAACCCATTTAACCCGTATAATAAAATATAAATAATTTTTAATTTTTAAAAAAATCTTAAACGGGTTGACGGGTCGACCCGCTTATTTTATTTCCAACCTGAACCTGACATGTTTAATAAACGGGTTAGATGGGTCGACCCAAACCTAACCCAAAATCTTTTAAACTCAACCCGAACCTGTTATATTTCGTGTCGGTTTCAGGTCGGGTCTCGTGTCGGGTCAGAAATCGCCACCCCTACTTCTACCATTGGTCCCATGCCATTTATGATATTTTCTTTAGTGCATTTTGACCATCATTACTCTATGATTCCTGTTAAATTTGAACTTGACATATATATCCGTTTGATGCAATTAGTAACACGCTTGTAATTAGATGATCAACTCGATCAATCATTCACTTATTTGTCAAAAGTCAGATCGTGAAGCATTTTGCTTCGCCTCTTAAGTCCTACCTAAAGAGACCGTCCTTTGTCGGTCGTGAATAGGTGCATACTTCATGTCTACGAGGCAAATCGACAACCATTTTGCACTTACCTTGTCATGTAAGGCAATGCATGTATGCTAGTACGCAGGGTCTCGAAACTTTTTGAAAATTTGTGTGGACCATGAACCTGCGTACGATGTTATAGATTGGTCCTATTCTTTACTCCATGTTATAATCGGTCCCCTATAACCAAGCCAAATAAATGGAATCAATGCGTAAAATATCGTACGACTCATTATCTATCACTTGATCAACATTTAATGGTCCAATTAAATTATGAGATAGGTGCAACACTTTGATTGGCTAGAAATGATGACCATTTTACCATTACCATATTTTAGTATACTTGTGTACCAAGTATATATTTCGTACAAACAATTTTCTTTCTAAAAGGCAGTTATTATATACTGTAACTAGCTTCAAGGCCCGCCCGATGGGCGGCTAGTTTTAAGAATTTTGTTTGAAAGATAAAAATAAAAATTAGAATGGTTTGATATGAGATTAACATTGTAAATTGCAAATCAACTTCTGGGTAACATATTTTGTCAGTTAAGTTGAATAGATTAAAAAA
>LBNU01012029.1:75723-115404 GCA_014162995.1 Artemisia annua
GAAGAATTAGAAAGGCCGGTTACAATTGATGAAATAAAGGATGCGGTTTGGCAATGTGGAAGTGATAAATCTCCGGGTCCGGATGGTTTTTCTTTCAAGTTTGTGAAGAAATATTGGGAGATCATGAAACAAGACATATATAAAGTTGTGACGGAATTTTGTCAAAATATTAAACTTCCGTTAGGATGTAATGCGTCGTTTATTACGTTGATCCCGAAGGTATCGAATCCCATGTTTTTTTAAAGATTATCGTCCTATTTCATTGATTGGTATTCAATATAAGATTATAGCAAAGTTATTGGCTCTTCGATTGGCGAAAGTGGTTGGAAGTCTAGTAAGTAGTGAACAGTCGGCGTTCGGGAGACAAATTTTAGATGGGCCGTTAATGGTGAGTGAGGTGATGGAATGGTATAAATTAAAGAGGAAGAAACTAATGATATTTAAAGTTGATTTCGAAAAGACGTACGATTCTTTGTGTTGGGAATACTTAGAACACGTGATGGAGCAATTTGGATTCGGGCAAAAATGGAGATCCTCAGTTAGAGTGTCCGTTCTCGTAAATGGTAGCCCTACGGATGAAATTGCTTTGCATCGGGGTCTTCGTCAGGGGGATCCATTATCGCTTTCTTGTTTATTATTGCAATGGAAGGGTTACATTTAGCAATTCAAAAGGCAATAGAAGATAACAAAATTTCGAGGGCTTCTGTTGGTGTGGATAGGGTAAAGGTGTCACATTTATTCTATGCAGATGATGTGGTGTTTCTAACTGAATGGACCCCTATAGAAGTTGATGGCGTTCTAGACGTGTTGAACGAATTTTATAACTCATCAGGTTTGAAGATCAATATTGGGAAGTCAAATATGTATGGGGTGAGGGTGTCGTTAGATGAGATCACGAATATGGTAGCCTCCACTGGATGTGCAGCGGGAAACTTGCCATTTAATTATCTAGGAATCACGATTGGGGCGAGCATGGCAGCTAAGGGGCAATGGGATACTATTGTTCAAAGGTTTAAAGATCGCCTTTCTAAATGGAAGGTAAATTTGCTTTCGGTAGGTGGTCGGCTTACCCTTATAAAGTCGGTGCTCGGGAGTTTGGGCATTTATTATATGTCATTGTTTAGAGTCCCGGAAGGTGTGTTAAAATCTTTGGAACAAATCCGTTCAAATTTTTTTTGGGGTAGTCAGGAGGGCACGAAAAAGCTAGCATGGGTGAGGTGGGATAAGGTTATTGCCGAGAAGGAAAGAGGTGGGTTGGGTATTGGTAGTTTGGCTTCGTTTAATTTAGCGTTATTACAAAAATGGAGATGACGTTTTTTCAATGAAGATGGAGCATTATGGTGTAACATCATTAAAGCTATCCATGGGCAATTCGGAGGATTGGATAGTAGAGAGGTTAGTAGGGTGAAAACAGGTACTTGGGCACATATTATTGGATCGGTAAACTATTTGCACGACAAACATATATTACCTCGTCATACGTTGCGGTACAAACTTGTAAGTGGTGACAAGGTGCGGTTTTGGAAAGACATTTGGTTGGATGATCAACCTTTGTCTACTCGCTTCCCCCATCTTTTCATGTTAGAAAGTGATCAAAATTGCTTGGTTCGGCATCGATGGATTAATGGGCATTGGAGTTGGGATTGGCGTCGGGATGTTAGAGGGGGAGCAGAGAATCAACAATTACAATTGCTTACTGAAGCAGTCTCGTATGTATCTCTCCATGAAGGTCAAGATAAGCTTTGGTGGGATATAGATATCCAAGGTATGTTCTCAGTTAGAATTACTAGAAAATATATTGATAACCAAATGTTGTTGGGTTCATATATAGCCACTAGATGGTGCTCTTCGTTGCCGAGGAAAGTAAACATTTTTATGTGGCGAGCTAGATTAGACAAGCTGCCAACGCGCTATAACCTATCTCGCAAAGGGATCGAAATCGCGTCTATTATGTGTCCTGTATGCGGAGTTTCAATGGAATCGTTATCTCATGTTCTATTCACGTGTACGTTAGCAAAGGAGGTTTGGACGAGGGTATATAATTGGTGCCAAGTTACTGTGAAGGATATGAATGACTTCTCCGAATGGCTAGATTGGTGTGATGAGAATGCTAATGTCCGAAATCGAAAAGTCAAACTGGAGGTCATAGGTGTTTCAACGTGCTGGTTCCTATGGAGATATCGAAACTCAGTCATTTTTGATTCGGGGAAGATACGGAAAAGAGACTTAGTTGATAACATTATTTTGTATTCTTTTAATTGGTTAAAGTCTCGAAACCCAAAATCTTGTATTAGTTGGGTTGAGTGGCTTCAAAACCCCTTGTATTTGTATTAGTCTAGTTCTTTGCTAGATTTTTTCTTTTATAAAATCCGTTGTTCAAAAAAAAAAAAAATAACAAACGAAATATACCATATTACCATTAAACTGATGGAGGAAACTCTCAGCTTGACGTGTTTACCTTCCATTCTTCCAGATTAAACATTCAGATACACCACGCGTTACTAATTGCCTTATGAAATTTGACGCCACCCCACCCATACACAATATCCGTCATTGCAGCAATTCCAGCAAATAGCCTAGATGAAACTTTTTTGCGAAGTTTGACATGAAAAGTTGACGTCATTACATGGGTGTTTTAGGAATTGTGATTGGAAATCTGGTGGTAGTTGCCATCTCAAGACACTACCTGACTTGAGTTCATCACCAGTTTCATCTGGCACAGCACACTTCCAAGCGGAACCCAACCATTCAGAGTTTGGTTCGTGACAACCCGGTACAGGTGCGTTATAGGACATAACGTAGCCTTATGGTGTGAGCAACCGTATCGAGGCTCGAGTTATAGCCTCTCACGCCGTGGTCACCGTGGTCATTATCAACATATATACTTTATACTTTGACTAGTTTCTAAGAAACTTCGATTTAATGTCATCCAACATATATATGCATTGCACGAAGAGAACACGTGGACTCTCGTGAATGCTCAGGAGTATTGATTGTATCCATTGGGAATAGACAAAATGTTCGTGAAACGACCCTAATTTTCTTTAATACATGACCCCATTACGTCGTAGAGACTAAATTCATCTACGCCGTATAGACTAGTCTATACATCGTATACCGGTTCGGATACTAGACCTGCATTTTTCCATAAACCGGACTTATTCAACTCGTTAAACTTTCAAATCTGAAAAACATACTTCATTAATCATTAACATAAATGTCTAAATACATAGTTTACTTTCGAATTGCTCGAAAGCAATATTTTCTATCAAAACGGGTGTTAACCAAACACTCCATTTTAGTCTATAAACTATGAAAATACATAACTTGACCATAAAACACTTGGTACAACTTTGACACTTTTGGGGGGCATTTCAAATCGATAAACATGAGATGGATGAGAAGCTCATTACCCTAACCCACGAGTTCCGCTATTTCTGACGATGCACTACCAGCTATATCCGGAGTTATTACATTAACATGACTATGACTGGCTACATACGAAGCTAATGCTATAATATGGTTATAACCAGTTATATCCGGAACAAGTAATATAATATATCTATACTACTAACATGCTATGCTAATCCGTTACCTTGATACATGAATGTTATCGAGCCATGGGCGCCTTGAACACCTAAACACATGACATACATTCATACTCTATTAACACATAATCAACTGACACATATATCATCTATAGCACATATAAATCAGCTAGCTTCTATTACTAACTACAAACTACGCATTAAACATCTACTAAGACTAACCAAGACTATATCACTTGGCTCAACTTTACTAACACACATAAACATGAAACTAGATCATATGAGGCATAATAACAAACACTTTCATATCAATCTACTAACATAATAATCATACAAAAAACATCCATAACACATAATCATACAAAACCCCAATTATGAACAAAACCCGAAGCTCATATCATATAATCATCTATAAAACATGAACTCATTGTAGAACACTTATATCCGCTAAAGTTTTCTTAATAAATTTGGGGTGTTACAGTCCGAAGGCGTTACACGGGCAATTTATATTTTGGTGTTGTGTGAGCAAATAAAGACTAAGGTGTTGTTTTTTTTTCCCTTAGCTAAGGACATGGACGCACTAAACCCCACTAAACTATTTAATATTATTTATTTTTTAAGTGGGACCCATTTATTTCCCTTGTTTCATCTATATCTACAAGGGAAGAAATATGGATCCTTTCCCATTAAGACATGCTAAGAGATGTGGACCCACATGGGACCCACTTACCACTTAGCTAAGAGAAAAAAAGAAACACAACCGATGTGGGAGGTTGTTTTGCTTCAAAGATCTCCGTTATATGATGAAAAGTTGACGTACAACTATAACTCAACTTTTATCTTGGAATGTCACCTGATGATGTGTTGGAGTAATGATAAGCAACTATGTTCTGAAACCAACTGACTTAGCTCAGTTGGCCACATGAGTTTCTTCTGGAGCTTGGGGAGGGGTTTTACCCGGGTTCAAGTCTCGCAAGTGGCAAAAATCCGGATTTTCCTGTTAGTGCGAAGCCGTGAGTTCTAGGGGTTTCCCTTCGCGGGTCTCTCCTAGTGGTTCGGGTCCCGGGGCCTGCCCGTTTGGATGGTTTAACTCGGGGGTCGGATTTCAAGTGTGGTGCCGTTCTAAAAAAATAAAAAATAAAATAAAATAAAAAATAATAATAAAAAAGCAACTATGTTCTGAAACAAATAATTTGTGTTTGTATATTTAATTGATTCTAAATATTTGGTGTATTAAGAAAACAAAAAATCTAACTAATTCATCAAGACTTTACCTGGCTGAAATATTTCAGCAAAAAAAACCTTTTGATAACATTTGGAATGACTATATCAATACATTTTGATGTCTCAAAATTTTAGTCATAGATTGAATGCTTGCGTCAAAATGGACCGTAGCTGTTGGGATGTGTGCCCCCAATAGGCTCACACACCCTTAGTCGTATTAGTCCATTCCAACTCACATATTCCAACAGTAGCAACGCGTTTATTACTTAGTCACTCTTTTAATTTCACATGATAACGATTTGAATGGATTAACTGACTTCGTTACAACTTTTACCGACTCTTCATTTGTTTATTAGAATACACATTTTAATTATGCGGTGGAAATGGTTTTACCTAAGAGGTTTTGTTACCATTAGTTCTCAAGAATGCAAGTTTTGTCTCAACTTTTGTTCTTTATTTAAACTCCATGAAAGTGGCTAAACGGTATCGGAGATTATACCCTCACTACAAGAGAAGTTTCATTAGCGACACACTAAAATTGTCACACGTCTGAGTTTTAACGAACAATTGTGTCACAAATACCCACATGTACTCCTTTCGTGACTATATATAGTTATATACCTTTGTGTCTTTAGCGACTTTTCTATGTAAATCGTTCCATTTGTTTGTCTTCGACTTTTTAGATACCATTTGTTTATCTTGGTCAATCGGGAGCTGTCCTATATAAGTCGCCCCAAATTTGCTTATGGTATTAGTAGATCTCTAATAAAATTCTTTAACTTTTTACGAGACACTAAATATAAAGGCAAAATAGACAAACATAATATATAACACAACATCATAACCAGTACTGTAACTACTAAAACTTTTTGACTGAACAGCTAATATCAGATGGTAACTTATTTCTTGTACTTTACATGCATATATGTATTATCCGAGGACAGTTGTGGCGCTTAACTTTCGTCAAGTATTTCTCATCAGACCACGGCAATCGTCACCTCTATTTCTGCCTCGATGATTGGTTTTGGTGCACAATATTAGACGCTTATACTCTTCCGATGGCACATTTACCAAAAACATCTTTGCAGCGCCCAAAGTAAAATCCAGAAAATATCCCACCGTCGACGGTAGGTAATTATTGCCCCTCAGCTCAGCTAGCACTGTTAACTTCCAATTGATCCTCGTCTGTTGCTGATAGTTCCACAGCAGCCATGTTAACTTTCTTTAGTTCCTTGATTTCTTCATGTGTCATCTGTATAAAATGATATGTCATAAGCTTTTATTTTATTTTTGTAAAACATGTAAAATGTGATACACAAAGAGAAAGTATTTTCAAACTTGCTTTGCTAATGGGTTGAAACTCAACCCCTTCAACATATATGGCTGCATTTTTGAAAAGATATTCTGAGAAGCCCTTTAGAAATGCATCAAAATTGGCTTCTTCTTTGAGATTCGAGAATCGATGTAATTCGATCCTCATCCACCCGTCATTATCTCTCCTTGTTGTGAACTCTTGATAACAATATTCACTCCCTATCTTGATGGTAAGCGTCTGTGTGCTAGTTAATTCATCATAATTAAGACCCCGAGTACTCCTTGGACTGCAAAACTTATAAACTAGATAAACCCCATATTTAAAGCCCGGAGATAAAAGCTGGGTTTTTACACTGATCTGGATGTTCATACTTGAACTATCTGATATCCGCACTACTGCCCCAAACCTGCAATTATTGTAAACATGTGAGCATAGGGCTGATCACGGTCTGAAAACCGGACCGGACCGACCAGGACCGGAGCTGATCGAAAACTGATTTGGTCCAAAAGTCCGGATTGAGTACCGGACCGAAATGTTCGGTCCATATCCGGATCGGTCCGGTTCGTCGGTCGGTCCGATCCAAAAAAATAGTCAGTTCAGCGTAAAACCGAACTAGATCGAGGACCAAAAATGACAAAAAGGGTGGACCAAGGACCGGACCGAAATCCGTTCAGTTTCACAGTTTATCAACAGTGAATCGTTTTTTTTATTGCATGTGACACTTTTAGCAACTTCAAGTGAAGCATAAGTCCTTCAATGAACGTCAATAACATTTGAAAACTAACTCACAAGAATTATTAGGCGTGTTTACGTAAATATATATATATATAAGTTAAAACTAACTAATAACAATGATTAGGCTTTATAATGTAGAACAATTAATATATATCCAACTCACGCACCCGTCCATACAAAGGCAGACACACAGAGAATGAGAACGAAAAAAAAAAAAAAACAAACCTTGATTTTGAAAGAGTTCTCCACTTATTTGGCCGATAGTAGCTTTTATACTGGAATTCTGTTGCTGATATCGTTTCAACTCTACCTCCATTAGCCCCAAACGAAAAAAACTATGACACAAAAATAGTAAAACCCAATTTTAACAATTATCGTATCTTACTTGTATATAAAGAGTAAAAGCGTTGCGTTTAGTTGGTGAAAAATATCCCATTTTTCTAGGAAATTTTAGTCACACTTTTTTTTCAACAATTTTCAAAACAAATGAAATTCTTATTTTCTAAATTTTAACTAAGAAATTAAAAAATCTCATTCTACCATTTTCACTTTGTCCTTTCTCATTTTTTTCTCAACTCCACAAAACAAAAAAAAAATAAAAAATAAATAAATAAAATAAAATAAAATAAAATAAAATAAAATCTATTCCTAATCTCTCGTGTCATCCTCCACTGCCCACTGTCGCCGTCACAGTCACAATTTGAGGTAATCTTCTTATCGTTTTAAAAATAAAAATATAACTACAACTAAACGGATTTTCAAAATTCTTAACTCTTCTCTATAAAAGAAAAATCATTCCCTTCTCTAGAAATTTACAAACGAAAAACGAGAAAATTTTTCTACAACTAAACGGCACCTAATATTTTAAGTAGCACATGTCTTAATGCGGCATGATGCAAACATAATTTAACAAAATCTTAAAAGATAAATGCAAATTACTCATATGGTGACGATAATTGCAAATTTTGTTTAAGTGATGCAAAAAGAGGTGTTGACTCAAGATGATGAAGACAAATCACATGAAAAGTGGGTAATAGCAAGAAAGTATATAATAGTAATAAGTATTCAGTGTCACTATTTCTCACTATTATCTACAACTACAAATGCGTCATCACTATTCCCTCTATCACTATCAACTACTATTTTGTTTTTCATCTTGTTCCACTTGCATTGCGTTGGCATTATACTAGTATGAGTAATGAATCAAACCCTGCCGGCCACTAGGATTAAATCAACTTAGATTATCAGTTGATTGTGTGTGTGAATTAAAGAATGCTATCAATATAACTTGTTTTGAATTGAATATTGCAATCAATTTTTTTGTTAATTTTTTGCTACCATATGCTATGAAGTTATGTTCTTGATTTTGTTTAGACCGTTTATTTTTCACAAAATATAACTGGTTTATTTTTAAATCATCTAAATGCTTTAAAAAAAGGTATTTGAGTAAAATACTAAAATTCAATACTAGTACTTTCTATCATAAATTCAAATTGAGCATGTTAACAAACAAACAACATAAGCATACTAGTAATAAAATCAACACATCATATAAGAACGTTAGAAAACACAAATTAGGTACTTACCACTTTGTGGTCTCGGTGTAGGATTCCTTTGTCGAACCATGTGTAAAGGTCCTGATTCATAATCTCTTGAGAATCTGTCGTCTGGATTAATCTTTTATAATCACTTGGCATTTTTGTTTTCCATATTTCCATAACCTCCTGCATATTAATCAAATAATCAAAAATTCCAATTCAACTAATACATCATACATTTATCATATTTACTTTTATAAAAATTATTTATCATTTTAGATTGTTTAAATGCTTGTCAACGTTGTGCACATTTTTTTGTTTATCTGTTGTTCATCTATTTTTTGATACCTTTTGAGATACGTATTTTGTGGGGTTGATCAGAAAAACCAAAAATACCAAAACCAAACCAAAAACCGGAAAAAAACCAAACCAAAATAATCGAACGAAACTAAAAACCGATGATTCGGTTTTTTTACTTTTTCAAAAACCGAAAAATGCGGTTCGGTTTCAGTTTTTGTTCAAAAACCGANATTTTAACAATTATCGTATCTTACTTGTATATAAAGAGTAAAAGCCTTGCGTTTAGTTGGTGAAAAATATCCCATTTTTCTAGGAAATTTTAGTCACACTTTTTTTCAACAATTTTCAAAACAAATGAAATTCTCATTTTCTAAATTTTAACTAAGAAATTAAAAAATCTCATTCTACCATTTTCACTTTGTCCTTTATCATTTTTTTCTTAACTCCAAAAAAAAATAAAAAATAAAATCTATTCCTAATCTCTTGTGTCATCCTCCACTGCCTACTGTCGCCGTCACAGTCACAATTTGAGGTAATCTTCTTATCATTTTAAAAATAAAAATATAACTCCAACTAAATGGATTTTCAAAATTCTTAACTCTTCTCTATAAAAGAAAAATCATTCCCTTCTCTAGAAATTTACAAACGAAAAATGAGAAAATTTTTCTACAACTAAAGGGCACCTAATATTTTAAGTAGTACATGTAATAAAATCAACACATCATATAAGAACGTTAATTTTTTGCTACCATATGCTATGAAGTTGTGTTCTTGATTTTGTTTAGACCGTTTATTTTTCACAAAATATAACTGGTTTTTTTTTTAAATCATCTAAATGCTTTAAAAAAAAGGTATTTGAGTAAAATACTAAAATTCAATACTTTCTATCATAAATTCAAATTGAGCATGTTAACAAACAAACAACATAAGCATACTAGTAATAAAATCAACACATCATATAAGAACGTTAGAAAACACAAATTAGGTACTTACCACTTTGTGGTCTCGGTGTAGGATTCCTTTGTCGAACCATGTGTAAAGGTCCTGATTCATAATCTCTTGAGAATCTGTCGTTTGGATTAATCTTTTATAATCACTTGGCATTTTTGTTTTCCATATTTCCATAACCTCCTGCATATTAATCAAATAATCAAAAATTCCAATTCAACTAATACATCATACATTTATCATATTTACTTTTACAAAAATTATTTATCATTTTAGATTGTTTAAATGCTTGTCAACGTTGTGCACATTTTTTTGTTTATCTGTTGTTCATCTATTTTTTGATACCTTTTGAGATACGTATTTTGTGGGGTTGATCAGAAAAACCAAAAATACCAAAACCAAACCAAAAACCGGAAAAAAACCAAACCAAAATAATCGAACGAAACTAAAAACCGATGATTCGGTTTTGTACTTTTTCAAAAACCGAAAAATGCGGTTCGGTTTCAGTTTTTGTTCAAAAACCGAATCGATTTTATTGTATTATTATATATAATTAATATAATATGGATAAATAACTAAATAAATCAAGTTTATAAATTCTTATTCATTTTGTTGGTGGATTTATAATATAGTTATCTTAATGTTTATATGCGTGTTTGGCGTGTCATGTGTTTACTTGACATATATATATATATATATATATATATATATATATATATATATATATATATATATATATATATATATATATATATATATATATATATATATATATATGACAATGATCATACTATATATGTATGTTCACTTGTATGTGTGTGTATCTCAACTATATGTGTATAATTATAGAAATAGGGGATAAACATTATTAGGCTTGAATCGACAAAAAGTAAAGAAGGATAACTGATATTCTATGTAAAATAAGTTTGTTGGTATAAATTGGTTATGACCAAATATAAACAGTTAAAAACGTAAAAACCGAACCAAAACCAATAATAAAATGAAAGATCGGAACCACCAAAAAAAAATGGTTTTGATTTTGGGTTCTATACAAACCGAATATTTCGGTTCCAGCCAAAAACCGACCCAATGTTTGAATCGTAGTGTAGTAAGGTTTTTTTGTTTTTTTTTTTAAAAAAAATAAAGAAAAAATAAAAACCGAAAAACAGAAGTTTCAAGAACATGAATGATCATATCACAACTTTTTCACAATAATTATCATAAACTGAGATTAATGTGAATAACTTGTATTTATTAGCCCAGTAATAGTTATCACGGATAGAATCAAATTATTATTGAATAAAAAATAACCCCAAATTGATCATTCAAAATATTTATCTTCATCTATCTAACTTCCAAACAACATTTTGCTTGGTGATAGAAGACATTTCAACTAGACATGTGCCTTAAAAGGACGCCACTTTTGCTGTTTTGCATAAGTAAAAAAACTTACTTGAATCTCCAATGCTTTTTTGAGTTGTGTTAGCACATCCTCGGCCATTGGCCGTTTTGCACTCTCTTCGTGTATGCATTGGTAGGCAATATTTTGAAATGCAGTCAATGAATTTGGCGGCAGTTCTTTCTTTGTTGCCTCAAACACTATCTCATAAAGTATTCCCTCTTCAATATGGTCTCTAACCAAATGGATAAGATTATGAGCTCTACTACTGTTGTGTTCCATCACAGATCTCCCGCACAACATCTCAAATAAAAGCACACCGAGTGAGTAAATGTCAGATTCTTTGGTTAAAACCCCAGTGGTTGTGTACAGCGGGTCATAATAGCCTGGTGTGCCTTTAGCATTGTTGACAACATGTTTCATTTTCTGATTTATTGGACTTATCAAGGATTGCCCAAAATCAGCAATTTTTGCTTTCCAATCATCATTTAGTAGGACATTTGCGCTTTTGATGTCCCCGTGTATCACCACCTCTTGCTTTTCATGACTAATTCCGTGAAGGAAAGCCAGCCCCCTCGCGATATCATTGCATATCTCAAGCCGTTTCCTCCATGTAAGACCATCATATTTCAACCACCTATCAAGACGCCCTTTAGATATCGATGCGTACTCATAGACCATGATTTTTTCTCCCTTTTCATCGCAATAGCCAGCAAGACTAATGATATTCTCATGTGTATACTGTAAAAGAATTTCAATTTCTGACATACGCTCAGTTTCTCCTTGATCAGACCGTCTATCCAACCGTTTCGCAGCAATCATCTCACATCCATCGGCGCATGTAACTCGTCCTTTGTATAGTGACCAAAAATCACCTTTTTCAATCAGGTTGTTATGACTAAAGTCTTGTGTGTCCAACATGATGTCGTCAAGTGAAATATTGAGGTCCTTCCATTTTTCCTGTGCATTATGGAAACTTTATCAGTATGATTAGTTAGAAACATATTGAAATACTATAAAATCTATACACAGTATCCTGAAATTTAAATTAGTTAGTACCCAAGTTCAATGCTCATAACATAATATCTCCCAGGATACCTGTCATTGGATTATCTTTATAGTATCTCTGGGAACCAATGGTTTTTTATTGACCCGGGTTGACCTGATTTGATAAACACGTCTGAGTCATGATTTTTATTTTTATTTATTATTTTTTTTAAACAGAAAAAACGTTTCTTTCCTTTAAAACTAACAAAACCGTTTTGCCACTTCATTTTCATAAAATTCAAAATTTGTGTTAGGTTAAGTTCTAAATTTGTATGGACGAACATACTATGATTTGTAAAGTTTATAGTTAAATTAAAAAGTTGAGAGATAATTCCCAAAAAGGGACAAAATCTCAAACTTTTTTAAAATCTGGTACAAAGTTAAGGCTCTTTCACAAAAAGGTCATGTGCGAATGTGCGAACGTGCGATTCCACTACTTTCTTGACACGTGTCCAGACAATAAGAACAATACCAATCATTTGCAAGCTCGTATCTCCGACCATGAGTACACTCTTCTACCAAGCAAATGTGTGAACGACGGTTGTGCGAATTACCTCTGATGTGCGAACGTTAAAGTAAAGGTACCATTGGAAAGTGGAAACTAACAAAATCTTTTATAGTACATCAAATCTTTTGCTTTGATTTATTTTTTTTAATTAGTTCTCATTTCTTTTTTGATAGATTAATTAGTTTTATCATATTGATTCACACACACAATGATACAAATCCACACACACTACTATCAAATCCGAAATTTTTACAATTTTTTGATAGTTTAATCATTTTATGAAATGGTACGGTTTTCCCTTATTTTGTTGTCGTTTGGGTTTATTTGTGTAATCGTAACAATGAAGGGGAAGGGGGAATGATCGGTTTTAGTATAAAGGTGTTTTTTGGTGTATTTTAATAAAATAAGTTTAGATATAAAAGTCTTGGTCTTTTAATAATAATAAATGTAGTACTAGAAAGTACAAAAAGGTAAGATTTTATTCCGATTCTTTGTTCTTTTCCAATAAAGGTGCACATGGGATAGCCGTTGTTCGCGCATTCGCAGATCGCACATTTGTATATAAAAGACAAACTACACGTGGGGGACAATTGATAGTGCTTATACTTACAAATGATTGGTATTGTCCTTATTGTCTGGACACGTGTCAAGAAAGTAGTGAAATCGCACGTTCGCACATTTTCACATAACTTTTTTGGGAAAGAGCCTTAACTTTGTACCAGATTTTGAAAAAGTTTGAGATTTTGTCCATTTTTGGGAATTATCTCAAAAGTTAAAGTTGCGATGACTAATGTGGTTAAGTTTTGATTAAACAACAAATTAGAGTTATAAACAAATGTTGATATCATATTCGCTTGACTAAAAGTTTATGACATTAATAAAAGTAGGATTCTAAAAACACGATTGATCTCTTAGAAACTAAAATTATAAATTGGTTGTAAACTTAGGGTGTGCCTTGTTAGTAATGGGAAAAGAGAAAGGGAAAAGAAAAGGGTAAGGGAATGAAAAGGAATGAGTGATGGTGGGTTATCAATCCCTTACCTTCCAATTTACTCTATAAGGGGGTTGGCAACGTACAGGGGATCATACGGCACGTGAAGCATCACGCACGGCAGCACCGCCGCCTTGCCTGCGTGATGCAACACGGGATCATATTTGGGTGAAAGAATCACGCACGGGAAGAGGCAAAAAATTGAACGTTAGACATTTTTTTTTACCGTTGAGCCAAACGGATTTTTTTTAATTATTATTTATTTATTTATTTATTTTTTTAAACATCAACTCACTTTTTATAATTAAACACACATACACAACCAAAAAAATATACCAAACTACAAATCCTTTATAAATATCAATTCACTTTTTAAAAAAACTCAATCATATGGAGCATAAAAAAATTGGTTCGACTATATTGTTAGATGAGCCGTTTGAGTGGTCTAACGATAGTAGTCTCGAGTTTTTTATGAAAGCGATTGAGGAAGATGATACGGCAAGGTCGAAACGAAAAGTAGTAAACCGCAATCGGGTCAAAGCTTCAGAAATATTGCATCGTGATTATTTTTGTGACGATCCGAAATTCGACGAAGCATTTTTTGAAGATATGTATCGTATGCCTAAACATTTATTTTTAAAAATCACACATGATGTTGAGTCTAGATACGAGTATTTTCAAGAAAGTTATGATGCTATATGATGAATTTTAGTTTTTTAGTATATGTAATGTAATGCAATCTCCGCTATTCCTCACCGAGCATAATGGTACAGCACCTAAGTGATAGAATTTTAATAGAATTTTAGTTTTGTTTAAAAAAAATGAAGTGAGTGATGGGATGTAGTGAGTGATGGTGCTGCCAACAAAAAATAAGTGAGTGATGAAAAAAGTAGGTGAATGATGTGGCATAAAGGGATTGGTTGGGAGTGAGTGATGAGATTTTGGGTGAGAGATGGGTTGCCAACGTCCATTACCCATTACCAAATAATCATTACCCTGCTATGCTGCTGATTTTGTTCTCATCGCTACTTATTTACTTTTAGATTTTTGTATTGCTTATTTGAGTTATTTTTATAAAGGCAAATTATTAAAAAAAAAAAAAAAAAAAAAAAAAAAGTATTATACTTGCCACTGTTTCATTTTCTGGGTAGCGAACTATTTCTTCGCAGGATACCTGTCATTGGATTATCTTTACAGTATCTCTCTTTTTCATTGACCCGGGTTGACCTGATTTGATAAACACGTCTGAGTCATGATTTTTATTTTTATTTATTATTTTTTTTAAACAACAAAAACCTTTCTTTCCTTTAAAACTAACAAAACCGTTTTGCCACTTCATTTTCATTAAATTCAAAATTTGTGTTAGGTTAAGTTCTAAATTTGTATGGACGAACATACTATGATTTGTAAAGTTTATAGTTAAATTAAAAAGTTGAGAGATAATTCCCAAAAAGGGACAAAATCTCAAACTTTTTAAAATCTGGTACAAAGTTAAGGCTCTTTCCCAAAAAGGTCATGCGCGAATGTGCGAACGTGCGATTCCACTACTTTCTTGACACGTGTCCAGACAATAAGAACAATACCAATCATTTGCAAGCTCATATCTCCGACCATGAGTACACTCTTCTACCAAGCAAATGTGTGAACGACGGTTGTGCGAATTACCTCTGATATGCGAACGTTAAAGTAAAGGTACCATTGGAAAGTGGAAACTAGCAAAATCTTTTATAGTACACCAAATCTTTTGCTTTGATTTATTTTTTTAATTAGTTCTCATTTATTTTTTGATAGATTAATTAGTTTTATCATATTGATTCACACACACAATGATACAAATCCACACACACTACTATCAAATCCGAAATTTTTACAATTTTTTGATAGTTTAATCATTTTATGAAATGGTATGGTTTTCCCTTATTTTGTTGTCGTTTGGGTTTATTTGTGTAATCGCAACAATGAAGGGGAATGGGGAATGATCGGTTTTAGTATAAAGGTGTTTTTTGGTGTATTTTAATAAAATAAGTTTAGATATAAAAGTCTTGGTCTTTTAATAATAATAAATGTAGTACTAGAAAGTACAAAAAGGTAAGATTTTATTCCGATTCTTTGTTCTTTTCCAATAAAGGTGAACATGGGTAGCCGTCGTTCGCACATTCGCAGTTCGCACATTTGTATATAAAAGACAAACTACACATGGGGGACAATTGATAGTGCTTATACTTACAAATGATTAGTATTGTCCTTATTGTTTGGACACGTGTCAAGAAAGTAGTGAAATCGCACATTCGCACATGACTTTTTTGGGAAAGAGCCTTAACTTTGTACAAGATTTTGAAAAAGTTTGAGATTTTGTCCATTTTTGGGAATTATCTCAAAAGTTGAAGTTGCGATGACTAATGTGGTTAAGTTTTGATTAAACAACAAATTAGAGTTATAAACAAATGTTGATATCATATTTGCTTGACTAAAAGTTTATGACATTAATAAAAGTAGGATTCTAAAAACACGATTGATCTCTTAGAAACTAAAATTATAAATTGGTTGTAAACTTAGGGTGTGCCTTGTTAGTAGTGGGGAAAGGGAAAGGGAAAAGGAAAGGGTAAGAGAATGCAAAGGAATGAGTGATGGTGAGTTATCAATCCCTTACCTCTCAATTTACTCTATAAGGGGGTTGGCAACGTACACGTGATCATACGGCACGTGAAGCATCACGCACGGCAGCACCGCTGCCTCGCCTGTGTGATGCAACACGGGATCATATTTGGGTGAAAGAATCACGCACGGGAAGAGGCAAAAAATTGAACGTTAGACTTTTTTTTTTACCGTTGAGCCAAACGGCTTTTTTTTTAATTATTATTTATTTATTTATTTATTTATTTAAACATCAACTCACTTTTTATAATTAAACACACATACACAACCAAAAAAATATACCAAACCACAAATCCTTTATAAATATCAATTCACTTTTTAAAAAAACTCAATCATATGGAGCATAAAAAAATTGGTTCGACTATATTGTTAGATGAGCCGTTTGAGCGGTCTAACGATAGTAGTCTCGAGTTTTTTATGAAAGCGATTTAGGAAGATGATACGGCAAGGTCGAAACGAAAAGTAGTAAACCGCAATCGGGTCATAGCTTCAGAAATATTGCATCGTGATTATTTTTGTGACGATCCGAAATTCGACGGAGCATTTTTTGAAGATATGTATCGTATGCCTAAACATTTATTTTTAAAAATCACACATGATGTTGAGTCTAGATACGAGTATTTTCAAGAAAGTTATGATGCTAGATGATTAGTTTTTTAGTATATGTAATGTGATGCAATCTCCGCTATTCCTCACCGAGCATAATGGTACGGCACCTAAGTGATAGAATTTTAATAGAATTTTAGTTTTGTTTAAAAAAAATGAAGTGAGTGATGGGATGTAGTGAGTGATGGTGTTGCCAACAAAAAATGAGTGAGTGATGGAAAAAGTAGGTGAATGATGTGGCATAAAGGGATTGGTTGGGAGTGAGTGATGAGATTTTGGGTGAGAGATGGGTTGCCAACCCACTAAGGCTGCCCACAATAAGGAAGGTCAATCCTCCTCCTTTTCTCTGCCACGTCAGCTTTCTCTCTCCAGCGACCTACAGGCGATTCAGTGCCACAATAAGGGCGACCAAGTTCATTTTTTTTAAACTAAAAACTTAATAATACATTAATTTCATTAATAAAACATAAAGATTGCATAAACGGAACGATGCGGAATTAAACAACTAAAAATTAAACGCAAACACGATACGGAAACACGATACGGAAAACACGATACGGAAAATTCTTAACATAAACACCATTACGGCTGGTGTGCTTCCCATGCATGTGTGTTTCTCAGAATGAACCACACATGTTGATAGTATATCCCTCTCCCATAGCGTTCAAAATAAATTCGGTTTGCATTGCTGAGACGACAAGGGTCTTCAATTGTACGCACCAACTCTTTGTAAATAGCATGTATACTAAACATTCTAGGTTGTTTTTTTCCATTGAGCCATAAGGCTATTTTAGTACGGTGCTCTCCATTAGTCTGGTTGTTGAACCTTGTCGTAACGGCGTTCAAAAGAACGTTCAACTCTTTAGGTTCCATACATTAGCTAGCAGAAAGCCATACGTTAGTAGCAAGCTTTCTTCTTCCAGTGACCAAAGATGATTCATTGTGAATATGTTTAGAAGTGAAGTATATGCTTTAGAAAGTGAAGTATGCGGAAATGGTATGATAATGTATGCTTATATAGGGATGCAGTCATAAGTGGGTGGGCGGGCTTTTTTTAAGACGTGTTAACAATTTCAGAAGATGGTTGTGGCGGATTATTTTGAATTGAAGTTTGGATGGGGCGGGTTTTTTTAACGTTAAATTCAAAACTTACTTAACAATGCTAGTGGCTGGGATTATTTTGAATTTGAGTTCAAAATGGATGGGGGGATTATGAGCTCTTTAACACTCATTCACAGCTCACAATAACATATTCACCATAATTCTCTTCATAATTTCAAACAATGTTCGCAAGACTTCGGGCAACACATCCCATAACTCACCGTGACTTCGGGCAACAATTCCCAAGTCACCGTGACTTCGGGCAACAATTCCCAAGTGAACATGACTTCTCCCAGCAGTTCCAAGCAAATGAACCGGTGAACACACCACCAGAAGCCATATTTCCGGTATTCCAACAACCACCGGAAGCCATATTTCCGGTATTCCAACAACAACCTGAAGCCATATTTCCGATCAACAACAACAATCCACCGGCAAACAATCCATCACAAAACCAACCAAATTCACCACAAAACCAACCCAATGCACGAAGACGTCCGTTGACTGCTGAAGAACTGTATGAGCAAGATATGCAAGAAGTGTTGCGTGCTGAAGCAGAGGAAGAAGATGAGAGAAGAGCTCGTGAGGAGTACTTACGAGAAAAACAGGCTCGGAGAAACGCTCGTTGTGCATGGCGAATCCAACATGGATTGCCCCGTGTGCCAACGAGTGATGATGATTCGAGTGCTTCGAGTCACGAGGGCTATGTGTTGGATGATTCGTAGTTTTATGTTTAATCGTAGTACTTCTTATGTGTTTTAATTTTCGTTTCTTAGTTTAATGTTCAATGTAGTTCGTATTTTAAGTTTAACGTGTATTTCAATTTTAAGTATTAATATAAGTAATGTTTGAATGTGGTATATAGTGTGTAAACGGTTTAAGTATGATCAACCAAACGGATCAAAAAAAAATAAAAAATAAAAAGTTAGAAAGCCACTCGGTCGTGGTTGAGACCGAGTGGGAGCTCCTTTTCTCGTTTTCTCGGTCGCGACCGACTACCAACAACAAGGACGACCGAGTCCAAATGGGTCGACCGACTCGGTCGTTACCCTTATTGTGGGCAGCCTAATGGTCCATTACCCATTACCAAGTAATCATTACCCTGCTATGCCGCTGATTTTGTTCTCATCGCTACTTATTTACTTTTAGATTTTTGTATTGCTTATTTGAGTTATTTTTATAAACAAATAAGATGTTTGAGTCTTTAGATAATGCTTCTTATAGGGATGTTTGTCTTAGCTTATTTGATAGATAAGCATAAGCTTATTGACTTAGGATCAAATGAGAAGAACTCTTAAAATGAGAAGGGTGAGAAATAACTATAAACACATATTAGTGATGCATCGACTTGAATTAGATGCATCCCTAATCTTTCAGATGCACCATAATATATTTTCTAACAAAAAATTAGATGCATATACATATATTATATGCATTTTAGCAAGTTAGGAAAATCCTATGTATTTTTCTGTCCTCTGCGGGTTAAATTTGTTGCAAGTATTACTTTGCACCATTTTTACTTCAAAATTACTTTTGAAATTAATTGGGATGCATCTAAATGAATAGAGATGCATCTAATTCAAGTCGACGCATCTCAAATATGTGGTTATAGTTACTTATCATCCTTCTAATTATAAGTTTTCTTCTCACTGGATCCTTACCCTAAGCTTATCAGCCATAAAATATGAGCTTATAAATGTCAGTTTTAGAGTAAACAACTACTTACGAATGAGCAACTGATAAGCATTTTTCAGTGTTGGAACATTGGTGTACACCACTAAAAAAATTATTAATCCAGACAAAAGGTGTTACTGGTAACCGCTCTGACCCGTTTAACAACCCGTCTGACTCGTCACTAAAAGTATTTCATACAATATCGGTTTTGACAAAGCGACTTCTGTTAGCTGTCCACAAAGCTAATGTATACGCGTTATGTGCATTTAATCTAAAATAAGGGAGTACAATTATGGTGATGAAATAGTAGTTGGGGTCAATTTAAATTTTATACACTAATTAAGTGTTATTGTTGTTTAACTTGTATAGATATGAGGCAATTGTATTTAGTAGTAACAGAGAAGAGAACGTAGCATCCGGACCCTTGGAATAACTGTCGTTGCACATACCTGAAATAAAAAACTTGTCCTCCAAAGGCTTCGACACGAAGTTCAAGATATTACCACCTGAAAATATATACGATGCCGGCTGGTTTACGACAACCACACTGACAAGGTGCATAGAATATTGGTCTCAATTTCAGTCATGTCTCTGTATTTTAATAGTTTATAATACTGTTATTCTCTTTCTGCTCACATTAGTATGTTTTGATATAATAGATTATTGAAGAATGTTGGTTGCCTGACATCATATCGGTAAAGAAATATCTTGGTTTAGAGGAAACGAGGGAATTTCAACTTTCATTATCGAATAAGGTATTCCCTGAATTTGACCATTTGTATCGTAACTCATCTTCAGTGGGGCCAAAGTGTAAATGACTACTGAGTACTTTTTTTTATTAGGTTGAAGCTGATATAACAACGTCAACCGAGTCAAAGTATGTTTCTCTTTTTTTGTTATTGATTTATCGTACAATGCATTTTCTTACCAACATATGATGTGCTTTATGATAGGAACTAACTATTGGTAGCAGTTGATTTGAGATTAACTGCATTGAAAGACGAACGAGCTGCAGCGCTTAACCAAGCCATTGGTTCCAAATGCTCGCCTGAGGATATGTATGAGTTGAGTACCTTTGCTCTTAATTTCGGATCTAAGAATCTAAGGTATCTTTTTAAAGTATGGTACTCTGAAATTTAGTTCACCTTTATATCTTAACTTGTGGCATGACATCAAGATTACTATTTTGCAACTATTTTAGAAACTCGTTGCAGAGATCTATTGAATTGACTACGGAAGATGAGGATTCAGCCAATTCAAGTGAGGAAGACCAACAATCTGCCGAAAGAAGCCAGACTCTTTCATGAACTACAATGCCAAGAAGGCCAGCATCTCAAAATACTTGAGTTTGCTAGCTTATTAAACATATGCTAATCCAAACACTCACCATGAGCTTATGGGCCTATGATATATAAACCATAAAGTGCTTATATAATATAAGCATAAGCCCGATTAATAAGCTTAAGCAAACACCAACCCCCTAATATAGTAATTGAAAAGAAAGTGACAACACAATGGTTGACATCAGTGTTGGTTTTTAAAGGCTGAATCCGAGAGGGAATCGGGTAATGATCCTTGAGATTTGCGACACTAACAAGATGCTGCAATATTCTTTTATACTAAATGTAAGACTATTTCTTTAGACTCTCTTAGAACTGCAAGAATAGATGTTCATAGGCAGAAAATTAGATGGGTTAGGTATGGGTTAAAATGGGTCAGTACGCGTTCTTAAACATAAAGCGTTGAGTCATTAGGCGCAAGTTCATGGTGTTTTCAAGTGTCATAGGAGACTCTGTATTTCTGGGTCAATTGTTCTTATTTCTTAATGGTATGTATGATCATTCTATCAATTATCTCGTAGTTACTTTGATGTAGATGGTATTTTGCTTAATTTCATTGTTTTATAATTTCTTTTGGAGTTCATAACTGGTGAGGGTTTTTTTTTTTTTTTTTTTTTTTTTTTTTTTTTTTTTTTTTTTTTTTTTTGATTTTTTTTTTTTTTATTTTTTTTTTTATTTTTTTTTTTATTATTTTTTTTTTATTATTATTATTATTATTATTATTATTATTATTATTATTATTATTATAATAATTATTATAACTATTTACTCTATTATTATTATTCTTATTGTTGTTATTATTATTATTATTATTATTATTATTATTATTATTATTATTATTATTATTATTATTATTATTATTATTATTATTATTATTATTATTATTATTATTATTAAATGTAGTGAAGATGAATCTCGCATGGAGAAGTAAATGTTTTGCTAACAGTCAAATTATAGACTACTTGGGTAAGTTTTAACACATATAAGATTTTAGTTTTGTCTCGATGCTTAATTAGATGGTATTGTTGTTATTTTTTAATACATTCGGTTTCCTTTTCATCATTTAGGAATTTTTGAAGATGAGCAACCAACTTAATGTTAGACAGTGACAATTTCTGAAGGAAGATTTCGTTAAATACTCAGTTTTCTTGGTTTGTAATCTGTATGTTTCAAGTAATAATTTTCTGGAAGGGATGTAAATACATTGTGCCTATTCCTTGCTATAGTTTTGTTAATTATAGAATGAAACACACGTGCTCGTGGGGCTAGAGTTTTTGAGATACTGATGAGTAGTTTTATCCACGCTTGTAAGTGTGGAGATTTGAAAATTATGTTCACACTTTTCAGTGTTAAAGTGCAACAAACAGGCTCAAACAAACAGGCCTCTGAGTGTGGAATTAGGTGATGTCTTAACGTTTGTTAGTTTGGATATATATAATTTTCCACGATTGAGAACGTAGGTTATTTTCAAGTTGTTTCTCCATTGTTAGAAGTGTACTGTGGAAAATTTTAAAAAATTTCGTAACACCCATATCCTCCACATAAGGTGAAAGTGTGGAGCTTATATTTGTACACACTTTTATATGTTTGAATAATAATGAAAAAGTGTGTATAACTAATGGATTTGTTGTAGTGGAGTTAATAATGCAACTTACATAGAAACGCGTCGAGAACTCTAATGGATGCTAAGCTCACAATTGGACGTTGGTTAACTATACTAATCTAATTTATAATAATCGCACGCAATCCAAGTGGCGAAATTTCAGAAACTTTAGACTTTAGTAGAAGAATCTATACGTTAAGTTAAAGATTATGACCAAGACATCAGGTAGCTTGCGGAGAATACTTACTTGAATTTCCAATGCTCTCTTAAGTTGTATCAGCACATCGCTGGCTGTTGGTCGTTTTGATCTCTCTACATGTATGCATCGATAGGCAATATTTTGAAATATGGTCGCTGATATGGCCGCCATTTGTTTCTTTGTTGCCTCAAACACCATCTCACAAAGTGTTCCCTCTTCAAAATGGTGTCTAACCAAACTGACTAGATCTTGAGCTTTACTATTTTTGTTTTCTATCACAAATCTCCCGCACAACATCTCAAATAAAAGCACACCAAATGAATAAATGTCTGACTCCTTGGTTAAAGTCTTAGTGGTTATGTATAGTGGGTCACAGTAGCCGGGTGTGCCTTTCGCATTGTCGATGACATAGTTTATATCTTGATTTATTGGACTTATTAAGGAAAGCCCAAAATCAGCAATGCATGCTTTCCAATCACAATGTAGTAGAATATTTGCGCTTTTGATGTCCCTATGTATCACCACTTCTCGCTTTACATCACTAGTTCCATGAAGGAAATCCAACCCCCTTGCTATATCAATGCATATCTCAAGTCGTTTCCTCCAGGTAAGTTCCTTGCACTTCAACCATTTATCAAGACTTCCTCTTGAGGCATAGTCATAAACAATGACTTTTTCTTCATTTTCATTACAATAGCTTACAAGATCAATGACATTCATATGTTTATACTCAAAAAGGATTTCAAGTTCAGTCATAAGTTCAGTTTCTCCTTGATCTGATGTTCTATCCAACCGTTTTGCAGCAATGAGTTTATGTCCCCCTGTGCACAGAAGTTTTCCTTTGAATACTTGCCCAAAACCTCCTTTCCCAATCACATTGTCATTGCTGAAGTCTTGTGTGGCCAACTTGATGTCGGCAAGTGATATTCGGAGGTTATTCTTTTCTTCTGGTGATTCCTGGAAGACTTGAATGATATCAATCTTTACTACTTATAATAGAAAAATGGTCAAAAGTGAAATGTTGAGTTTTCAAGTGAAATGTTGAGTTTTCAACAATGGTTAAATGAGAAAGAAAGTGAAATGTAATTAATACTCTTATTAAAACACCCCAATACTTAAAAGTACAATTATTTATTCACATTGTACAACCAAATTAAAGCATATCTACCAAATTAAATACAACCAATTCAAACAGAAATCGGTTGACCCGGGACGCTTCAAACCCGGCGGGTTGACCCAGTTTAATTTGACCAGTTTTCGACCCAACCTAGCAAGTTGACCCGGTTTAAATACAACCAATTCAAACACAAATCGGGTTGACCCGGGACGCTTCAAACCACGCGGGTTGACCTAGTTTAATTTGACCCGTTTTCGAGCAAACCTAGCAAGTTGACCCGGTTTAAATCGACCCATTTTTCGACCGGAACGGTTCAACTGGTTGAACCACCCGGGTCGAACCGGGTTTCAAAACATTATCCATTACTTAAAAGTACAATGATTTATTCATATTGTACAACAAATTACAAACATATATACCAAATTAAATACAACCAATTAAAACACAAACCAGGTTGACCCGGGACGCTTCAAACCCATTTTTCGACCGGAACGGTTCAACCGGTTGAACCACCCGGGTCGAACCGGGTTTCAAAACATTATCCATTACTTAAAAGTACAATGATTTATTCACATTGTACAACCAATTAAAACACAAACCGGGTTGACCCGGGATGCTTCAAACCCGGCGGGTTAACCCGGTTTAATTTGACCCATTTCCGATCCAACCTAGCAAGTTGACCCGGTTTAAATCGACCCATTTTTCGACCGGAATGGTTCAACCGGTTGAACCACCCGGGTCGAACCGGGTTTCAAAACATTATCCATTACTTAAAAGTACAATGATTTATTCATATTGTACAACAAATTACAAACATATATACCAAATTAAATACAACCAATTAAAACACAAACCGGGTTGACCCGGGACGCTTCAAACCCGTTTTTCGACCGGAACGGTTCAACCAGTTGAACCACCCGGGTCGAACCGGGTTTCAAAACATTATGTTTATTTCTCAAATCTTCAAACTTTTATTATTTTTCGTTTATAACCTATAAATTTTTTTTTTATCAATAAACTATCTGTCGCTATAAAATCCCGTTGCTATGCACGGGTACTCGTCTAGTATTTGATAATGGTTAACTGTTAAGAAAAGTAAAGGGACATTTGTCTAAAAATTTATCTACCTTGTAAGCTTTTAGGATTGCAGTTATCGTTTTTTATTTAAAATCATCTATTGTGTCATTGTGTGTGTCGAATGACCTGTATAACAAGTGGCAGGACATTTTGAGTTCTTTTTGTTATAGTTTTTGTGACATGGCTTCCATGTCACTTACCACATCATCACTTGAGGCCACATCACTCTCTCTCAAAACAACCTCATCAACAACAGAACCGGTTTGTTCAAAAAATAAAAATAAAAATAAAAAAAACAAGAACCCGGCCATTTTCAATTTTTCACTGTTAAAAGAATTTTCAAATATATGCTTATAATTTTGTTTATTACATTAGGAGAATTACATCAAAATTTTAAGATTGGAAGAAAATCTAAGTATTTATTTATTTAATTATATCACATCCCACTAATTTTCAAAACCTCCTAAAGCTTCTTATCTTTCACTTATAATACCAGATCTTGAAAACCCAAGAAAATTTTCCGGATAATCAAGAAAAGGCAGCACGAAACATAACAGGATTGCATAACCTCCTTCACGACCAGCACCAGATTCTATATAATTGAATTGGAGTGGAGAAGAGGATGTTTATTTGAACCAAAGAGAATAAAGTAAAAAGATGGGGGAATTATGTGTGTGTGTGTGGAAAAAAAAAGAATTTTTTAAAAGAAAAAATTCGTCACATGTGGAAAAAAAATTCTTCACATGTGAAAAAAAAATTCATCACACGTGGAAAAAAAATCGTCACGTGTGGAAAAAAAAATTTCGTCACATGCGAAAAAGATTTTGAAAATTTTCGCGATAATTTTTTTTCTTCACAAGTGAAAAAAAGTCATCATATGTGAAAAAAAAAAATTCGTCACATGTCATGATAAAATAAGTGGCTACGATTACTTCTCGCGTTCTCACCAAAATAAGAGTTCTCATTTGAACACTTCACTATATAGGTAATCTTGGTTTGCCTATAAATAAAGTTTTATTTGGTAAATCCGTTTGATTTTGTATTTGGGGTTAAGCGAAAGAAAAACTATGTTCGCAGCTTAATCGTGAAAACGTGTGAGCTTTTACTACCCTTGCTTACCCTAGCAGAGTAAAAGCCTTGCTGACATAAATTAGAAAAAAGGCACTCCAAAGCTTTGCCAATTGCCATTAAAGGGATTCCAGCTTTTGACCGCAAACTAGTAGCTAGTGATATGTTTCGACAAATTCACCATTCTAATTTTCGCATTGTTACTAGTAGAGACCGTAATTAGATACCCATCCCAGCACCTATACTGTTTCCACCAAAATAAATTTTATCGAGAGTTGATGTTGCTAGTTGCTACATAGATTATGGTAAATTGTTGATTAGTCTGATTCAGAATTTAGTTGAAACTCGGTACTCGTATACTAACCTTACTAGGTTTTAAAGTTAGGCGAATGACCATACTAACATAAATGAATCAAGGAATTTAACAACTAATTTTTTTTGGAATATTGACCAAGTTAAAAGAGGTTATAATTATTAACAGGGAGTAGGAATTCAAATAACAAGTTATTGGTTATTGTTACTGACCTGTAAGTATTCATCTTCAAAATCATCTATCTCTGATCTTCTTAAGTTTTGTCCCTACAACATTAATGTGGGTTAAAGGGAAATGATAGTGTTAAAGCTAGACTTGCAGCCTGGTTAAGAAGTCATTTTATATTGTTTTTAACTTGAATAGTGAAAGATACACTTCGTTGCAGCTAAACATGCAGCCTGGTAAATATTTCATTGACAGTCGTTCAACCAATACTAGCTTTCTCCTTCTTGTATTTAAAAGAGTGTAATCGAAAGAGATTACTAAAATGGTTTAGGCCATCAAATAACGACAAAACCTTTTTCAAAGATTCATTTTGATACGTAAACTAAAAATGATAAACTGGTGGCGTTATGCTGAATGGGTAAACAAATAAATTGATTGTGAAATAGTAAAAGAAAAATACTAGTATAAATATCATCTAACTGATTGGCACCTGTCTTTTTCTAATTCTTCTTTATGAGAAAATTTTAGAGCCCGTTTTTTTTGAGGGTGTGAAATAAAAGAAAGGGAATGAATGTTGTATTATATAGTTTGGTTAACATCGGGCCCACAACAATGGAATGAAAATTTAAATTGATACCCTTAGATTCATAGTAGGCAAGAAGGGTGGGATTAGAACTATTCATGTGTACTTGCTAATTTTCAACCACATGTTTACAATTTATTTTTTTTTACTTCATTTTTTTCTCCATTTTAATTACAAACAAATATATTTAAATCTAATATAATACTATAAAACAAACAAACTTTATAAATAGTTATACACTTTCTCTNGAGTATGTAATCGAAAGAGATTACTAAAATGGTTTAGGCCATCAAATAACGACAAAACCTTTTTCAAAGATTCATTTTGATACGTAAACTAAAAATGGTAAACTGGTTGCGTTATGCTTAATGGGTAAACAAATAAATTGATTGTGAAATAGTAAAAGAAAAATATACTAGTATAAATATCATCTAACTGATTGGCACCTGTCTTTTTCTAATTCTTCTTTATGAGAAAATTTTAGAGCCCGTTTTTTTTAGGGTGTGAAATAAAAGAAAGGGAATGAATGTTGTATTATATAGTTTGGTTAACATCGGGCCCACAACAATGGAATGAAAAATTTAAATTTATACCCTTAGATTCATAGTAGGCAAGAAGGGTGGGATTAGAACTATTCATGTGTACTTGCTAATTTTCAACCACATGTTTACAATTTATTTTTTTTTTACTTCATTTTTTTCTCCATTTTAATTACAAACAAATATATTTAAATCTAATATAATACTATAAAACAAACAAACTTTATAAATAGTTATACACTTTCTCTATCATTCTTTCCTTTCAATCTATACCGAATCCAAATTCTATTTTAAACCCGTAATCATACCAAATGCCCCTTTAGTATTAAAGGAAGTGTACAAGTTTTATAAGTAAAGTTAATAGTGAACAAGATTTGTCATTATTATACGATCTGGTAGAATTAGGTAAAATTGTGTATGGTACATTTATTACTACATGTGTACAATGTAGTAATAAATGTATGGTGTTATCGTGTACCTATTTACTATCAATGCATATGTAATTACGCGTTTATCAGATATATAAGCTTTCTGTTAATCTTTTTCAGTTATAAGACGTCATACGACATTGATGTATAATATTTCAACTAAAGTAATACTATCGAATACAAATACTCTGGAGAAACGCACGGGCTGGAGTCCTCGTTGATGAACATTTGGGTATTGACGAACATTTCTTATTGATTGAACGTTTGCTACTGATAAAACATTTTGTATTGGTGAACATTCTTGCAGAGTATTGAAGAACATAAAAAAAAAACTTAAGAACATTTTATATTGATGAATATAACAAACAATTTTTATATTCTTTGATGAACTATTTTTTCTAACATTTGGTATTGATGAATATTTTCTACTTATTAACATTTTTTATGAGTGTGTTCATGAACACTTGATTTGTTTGATAATTAAGAAGTAAAAAGTTAGAAAAACAAAAATATTAAGAATTGACGTTACTTAGGGTTTGTTAATCTAGAATTGTTACAGTAATTTTGTTTTGACTCAGATTGATTGAAACCCTAGTTTCTTTTAAATCACTGAACTTTGAATTCATTAAAATGGTGTATTTTGTAGCGATTCAACGAATATATGATGAAATTGAACATAATCGAAAACTAGTTTTGTGAGTGATGAAAAGGTAGATGAAGACGAAGAAGACTTAACTGTCAAAATGATGGAAAATATGAGACATGTTAGGCTAAAATGACTTTCTAGACTTTTTATGGTTCAGCTTTCCCCACTTTTTTTTTCATGATCGCTACTCTAATTGATAGGTACAAAGAATAATTATTACCTGTATTAAATAAATGTATATTTTTTAAAAGAATTTTAATAATAGCATAAGATTAAAAATTTTAAAATTATAAAAAGTGAAAAAATTAAATATTTTATGTATAGTCACTACAACAAATTTGTTATTTCTCTAGGCTTTTTTCTTTGCATTTTATAAACTATGAACATCACACTTAAAAGTGAAAAATTATTTTAAATAAAAAATCGTCATACTTAAAAGTGTGAAAAAGCCAAAAGATCCGTGTAGAACCAAGTTTTAACATAAAACCAATCAAGCAATCTTAGCCACTAATTTTTTTATCAGAATAAAGAAAATAAACTTTCACCCTTTTTTTTAAAAATTAAATATCTCGCAAACCGTAAATCGTTACGAGAAAAAAAAATACCATCGCGACGAGAATTAAATTATCTCTCTATAGATATGCATTGTTATATACTTTCAACGAACTTTTTTTTCGACGAACTTTTTTTTTTCAAAATTTCCGCCAAAAAAAATCATATATGATTTTTACAAATCATATATGATTCGTAAGAATCATATGTGATTTGTAAAAATCAAATCATATGTGATTTTTACGAATCATATATGATTTTTCTAGGCGGAAATTTAAAAAAAAATGTTTGTCGAAAAAAAAAAGTTCGTCGAAAGTATATAACAATGCATATCTATAGAAAGATGATTTAATTCTCGTCGTGATGGTATTTTTTTTTTGTAGCTTGAAGATTAACCGTTTGCAAGATATGTTGTTTTAAAAAAAAAGGTGAAAAATATAAATGGATGGCTATGATTCGTTGATAGGTTCTATGGCATGTATGGGTTTTTCATAGATCTCAACTCGTGTGAAGAATTGTTTTAAAACTCACACACTTAAAAGTTTGAAAAATATTTATAAATCTTCGCATATAAAATTCTGAAAAAAGTTGCTACGCCCAACTAATTCACACATACTAATATGAATTTCTTGATTCTTGATACTTTAAAGTGTGTAAACATGAGTATCTTATAGATATCGAGATAATTGAGAGAGTATATTAGGTAGGAAGAATGCTCATCCATTACCTTTTAAGAATCTAAATTTTATTTGCTTTCAAGTTTCAAATCATCTCAGTTTGTAACATTATTTAAGTAATATTTTGACATCATATCATCCGGTTCGTTAAGCCGGTGGACCTAGTGAAACGATAATGCAACTGGTTTGACGATCGGTCTAATTTCTATATAGTAAAAACTAAAAGAAAATCGTCAAAATTAAGTACCTTCCAGTCGGAGAATGCCCTTTCGAATGCGCGTATATCTAGTATCTAATGAAAAGTGAATTGATAAATATGTGGTTTAATTATCATGATAGAAAGATGAGAAGAAACGAATCAGTAACGAAAAAAGAGTCTTACAGGATTTCCACCTTGAAGTTGATTGATTTTTTCTTGTAATACATGTCGATAGTCTGCTTTTCCTGATCTTTGATTTAACATTTGAAATATCTTTGATTTACTTCGACTTTCTGGATATATGATGAATGGTGTCTTTTCATTTTTGTCTAACTTTTCACGTGTCGCTGCTATCTCTTCTTTTAGCGCTTTCTTTTCTTGTAACCGTTGAATTTCTAACGCTTTCTCAAGTTTCATGACGACTGTACGTATACTAGGACGCTCCACACGACACTCCTTCAAACAATCATATGCTATGTCCGAGAAGATTTTTAACGATTCTCCGGCCATTTGTGTTCGTAGATACGGATTAATCAAATCTTCTAGTTGTTCATTTTCATAACGGGACTTCGCCTCTTTTGCTAACTTAATATCTCTGTTATCGGTTATCGCTTTCGTACCAAACAACACTTCAAATAATACTATCCCAAAGGAGTACATATCAGACTTGTGTGTCACACTGCCTGTATTTGCATATGTTGGGTCAACATACCCAGTGCTACCACAAGGATAATCGATACATAATCGACCCCTTTGAGATGCTACAGTCGTCATTGAAAGTTCAAAACCAGCTAGCTTTGGTTCATAATTATCATCTAGTAAAATCTTTGAGTTTTTGATGTTTCGATGTATAACGCTAAAATCGCGTCCAACATCATAATGGATGTAACTTAATGCATGCGAAATCTTAACACATATTTCCAATCGCTTTGTCCATCTGAGAGTCGGGTCAGTTACATAATGGTCGAGACTTCCCTTGGCTTCATACTTATTTATGACAATCTTCTCATTTTTCTCATCGCAGAACCCCACGAGAGAGACAAGATTTGTATGCTTAAGTCTAGAAAGCATTGAAACCTCGGTCCAAAACTCTTTGCTTCCTTGATCATACTTCCCATCCAATCTCCGTGCAACAATATCGATCAATTCTCCGGATCGCAAGAGTTNTTACGATTCTCCGGCAATTTGGTGTTCGTAGATAGGGGATTAATCAAATCTTCTAGTTGTTCATTTTCATAACGGGACTTCGCTCTTTTGCTAACTTAATATCTCTGTTATCGGTTATCGCTTTCAGTACCAAACAACACTTCAAATAATACTATCACCAAAGGAGTACATATCAGACTTGTGTGTCACACTGCCTGTATTTGCATATGTTGGGTCAACATACCAGTGCTACCACAAGGATAATCGATACATAACGACCCCTTTGAGATGCTAAAGTCGTCATTGAAAGTTCAAAACAGCTAGCTTTCTGAAAAATAAAATGGAAAGAAAAATAATTTCGAAAATAAAAAAAATTTCTAACCACTATCAAAACCCTTTTAACAAACACAGCTCTTTTGATTTTCAATGAAGTCCCGAAGCTACGGGCAGCGTTCTTTACTTACTCTTGATTGAATTGGGAATACAGAAATGAAGAAACGGCTTCAAGATCCCTCGTAGGGTCTCAGGTAGGTTAAGGTTTTGTTGCTTTCTTGTAACTGAATCAGAAGCAAGATCAAAGCACTATTGTTTTGATTTTTCTTTTAAGTGTTCGGATATTAGAAAAAGCTAGGCTTCAACAAAAAATGATCGATGATGATTTAATCTTTTCGTGGTTTGTTCTAATGTTAGAGGTTAAACCATTTGTAACACACGGAAAAAATAAACTGAGATCTATTAATTATTTTTCTTATCAGTTACGAGTATTGAGTTGAGATGGTGGGTTTGGGATATAGGATAGTGAAGTTGTTGGATGTTGGTTGTTCTTGATAATATAGGCTGTTAAGAATTCCATTTGATGTTTGGATTTTGATTTTTCATTTTCGTCGTTGACTTTATTTTTTCATTTCTTTTGGACATACTGCTATCGAAATTATTTTTTAGAAATTTTTTTCGAAAAAAAAATATATTTTTTTTTATAAATTTTTTTCTTGAAATAATTTTTTTAGAAAAATATTTTTTTTTCTGAAATTATTTTTCTTTCTTTTTTATTTTTCAGGAAAAAAAAATTTGGAAAAAAAATATTTTCGGAAAGAAAACAGCCGTTAATAAAAGGACTAACGTTGCAAATGCTTGTTTGGTTAATGGACTAACGTTGCCACTTGCTAACGGAAAAGATAACGCCAGTTAACGATAAGGACCACCGGTGTGCAATTGACAAACCACAGGGACCACCGATGCAAGAAAAAAAATTAGGGACTGAGAGTGAAATTTACCCTAAACCACAGGGACGAACGGTGTAATTTACTCTAAATTTTATTTGCTTTCAAGTTTGAAATCCTCTCAGTTTGTAATATTATTTAAGTAATATTTTGACATCATATCATCCGGTTCGTTAAGCCGGTGGACCTA
Source organism: Artemisia annua (assembly GCA_014162995.1). Taxonomy (NCBI): domain Eukaryota; kingdom Viridiplantae; phylum Streptophyta; class Magnoliopsida; order Asterales; family Asteraceae; genus Artemisia; species Artemisia annua. The sequence goes on from LBNU01012029.1 coordinate 108,375, forward strand.
GTGAAACGATAATGCAACTGGTTTGACGATCGGTCTAATTTCTATATAGTAAAAACTAAAAGAAAATAGTCAAAATTAAGTACCTTCCAGTCGGAGAATGCCCTTTCGAATGCGCGTATATCTAGTATCTAATGAAAAGTGAATTGATAAATATGTGGTTTAATTATCATGATAGAAAGATGAGAAGAAACGAATCAGTAACGAAAAAAGAGTCTTACAGGATTTCCACCTTGAAGTTGATTGATTTTTTCTTGTAATACATGTCGATAGTCTGCTTTTCCTGATCTTTGATTTAACATTTGAAATATCTTTGATTTACTTCGACTTTCTGGATATATGATGAATGGTGTCTTTTCATTTTTGTCTAACTTTTCACGTGTCGCTGCTATCTCTTCTTTTAGCGCTTTCTTTTCTTGTAACCGTTGAATTTCTAACGCTTTCTCAAGTTTCATGACGACTGTACGTATACTAGGACGCTCCACACGACACTCCTTCAAACAATCATATGCTATGTCCGAGAAGATTTTTAACGATTCTCCGGCCATTTGTGTTCGTAGATACGGATTAATCAAATCTTCTAGTTGTTCATTTTCATAACGGGACTTCGCCTCTTTTGCTAACTTAATATCTCTGTTATCGGTTATCGCTTTCGTACCAAACAACACTTCAAATAATACTATCCCAAAGGAGTACATATCAGACTTGTGTGTCACACTGCCTGTATTTGCATATGTTGGGTCAACATACCCAGTGCTACCACAAGGATAATCGATACATAATCGACCCCTTTGAGATGCTACAGTCGTCATTGAAAGTTCAAAACCAGCTAGCTTTGGTTCATAATTATCATCTAGTAAAATCTTTGAGTTTTTGATGTTTCGATGTATAACGCTAAAATCGCGTCCAACATCATAATGGATGTAACTTAATGCATGCGAAATCTTAACACATATTTCCAATCGCTTTGTCCATCTGAGAGTCGGGTCAGTTACATAATGGTCGAGACTTCCCTTGGCTTCATACTTGTTTATGACAATCTTCTCATTTTTCTCATCGCAGAACCCCACGAGAGAGACAAGATTTGTATGCTTAAGTCTAGAAAGCATTGAAACCTCGGTCCAAAACTCTTTGCTTCCTTGATCATACTTCCCATCCAATCTCCGTGCAACAATATCGATCAATTCTCCGGATCGCAAGAGTTTTCCCTTGTAGATCTTACCGAAACCACCCTGTCTGATGAAATTTTTATTAGAAAAGTGGTTGGTGGCCTTCAGTATATCTTTAAGTGGGATTATTAAGTAATCAAGGTCTTGGATTGGAGAAGACATGGTGTTTGATTTCTGTTTGTCTCTATTGGAGACAAACGAGAGGCCGCTGATAAGGTGTTCGCCCTGAAAATTGAATGAATGCGAATTAAGGAAGAGAATTTCAACTCTTAATTAGCAGTTAATCCTCAAAATTAATCAAGCAACGTTTATGTGACTGTGTGTGTAGATCTGTATTATATTGGCAACCACCGTATTCCATGGTTTTCGTTCGTTTAATTAATCTTGATAGTTGATCGATTATTAGTTTATAACGAGGATTTTTTTTACCCACGCTCCACTGCGAAGGGCAAACTACATAGACTATTTATGTATTTTTTGGATACACAAAAGTTCCTAGATTTAACTTATACTACTTCTAAAATTATAAGTAACGAGAGGGACAATCTTTGGAAATTTTCATGGACTATTTTTGCAACGGTGAGTAAAGTGGAGGGACATTAATATAATTTTTCATGGACTATTCTAGATCTAACAATTCTTGCAATCGCAAATAAACGATAGGGACTATGTTGCAATTTTAAGGTCTATTTTCATAATGCACGTAAAACGGAAGGATTATTTTTAACTTTTTGCCCACAACATTTCCTGTTCATTGAACAATAATGTACTCCTTTACACTGCTTATATTTAAAATCACTTAATCTTTAACACAAACTTCAATTTTTACACACCGAAATCTTAGCCTCTCACAAATATTTAATCACCATCCATATTCTCTTTTTGATCATTCTTTTTGTAGTAAAGTTACTCGCATTAGTTTACATAAGGAGAAAAATAGCACCCACGCGTTGTGGCGGGGCTTTTTGGCTATTATATATGCGTTTTTTGTTTGACGAAATTTAATTTTCGTATGAGTTATGCATGACTTCTTAAGAGTTTGTTTTTGCATGTTGTGGCGGAGTTTTTGGTTTGCGCAAGTAGCTTTAATAAAAGTCTTTCTAATATTATAGCTAAGTCTTTGGTAATAAAATTTAACTTATTCTTAGATCATTTTGTTGTCGTACTATTTGTTGCATAGATTATAAAAGGGATAATTCCAAAAATGACCAAGTTGCCCAATCGCTAGGGCTTTTTGACCTTTGATTTGAAAATTCTTGTTTTGACCAGTTGCAAAGGTTGCCCAACACGTGTCGCCCCCCATGGGATCCCACGTGTCCAAAGTTGCCCAAAATTTGTCCAAAGCTGCCAAAATTTGCCACTTGTCGTCCCCCCGTTAAAGGTTGCGTTGGGCAACTGGTCAAAACAAGAATTTTCAAATCCAATGTCAAAAAGCCCCAGCGATTGGGCAACTTGGTCATTTTTAGAATTATCCCATTATAAAATTTATTGCAATATAATTTAACCTTTTATAGAATTGTGGCCCATGTGGTTTAAACAAATTTTAGGGTAGTTTATTTTGAAATTTATAAAATGACTAAGGGACCTATAATTTGTATCACAAATTGTAAACAATTGGCTACAGTTAAGTTGTAGCTAATATATATATATATATATATATATATATATATATATATATATATATATATATATATATATATATATATATATATATANCGAATAAACGATTTAAGATGTTGAAAACAAGTTTAATTTAGCAAATAATGTGATCAATAAAATTTCATTTAGAAAATAATGTGCTGTCCCAAAACTCATTTTTTAGTACACAAAAAGATTTGCATTGCATCCCTTTAAAACAGTGGTTGATTGGAGCCACTATGTTTTACGAGCCACAAGTCACATGAACCAAACCACAAAGCAAATGAAGTGTGACCATCATCAATAAACGTACAAGACACATCCCTAGTAGTTAGTTGTTCAACTTCTTCACATGTTTGCTACATAAGCATCACACTTCACAAATCACATTGGCGTTGATAAGGTACCGATGCATTAGGTCGCGTCGATAAGTTTTCTGTGAATTGTGAAAGGTTTTTGCTAACCACTCAATAGCCAATGCATTGAAACGATTGTCAATTATATGAGTTCAAAATACAAATTGAGTACAAAAGATTGATAACTTTCTAAATACATGTTGTATGTGTACTAGACCCACACACATTGTTTTATATCGAGGGGTCTAAATGTGTATTTAAGTTTATCGACAGGCACAAAGTTTTGAGAGCAATGTAAAAACCTTGGTTTTACACATTTCAGTTTCAAAGAGCAAATTTTAGAGTCTCTTGTTGTACTCTCATTACTGTTTTTCATCAACACCACCAGTAACGTGATTAATGTATACTCAATAAATTGTGTAATTATATTCTATATTCTTTTCGTATTCCTAAACGTAAATTTCATATCTGGTTTTTAAATTTTTATCTGAAGAACATAATTGCTATTCACTTATTTGACTAAAGCTACAAAGATGTTGTCTCTTGAACTACTTTTATGAAACCTAGCTTGTTTGAAGTTTTGAATCCCACGTCGGCTAAAGAGTGAAAATTGTGCTTTTATGATCGTTATATGTAATCGATGTTTAGTTTGCATGGCTAAATTTAACCGTTCACCATCCAAAGCATGAGGAACGACTAGTTGATACCAGTTATTAGCTTTTTATTATCGTGATAGGTAATCAATACTTAATTAACATTTAGGGTCTTAGATGTTATGCGATGTAACTGGTTGCTTATTTGATTTCTAGTTTCTTAACATGGTGACTGTGGTTATCATCACTTGCTTAGTAGTTGTTGAGTTATTGGGATTATTAAATTTAACCATCTCAAAATATAATAAGCGAGTAATTGATACTGATTTTCAACCTTTTGCTAGTTTCATTGTCGTAATATGATGAACATGTGGTTATCTTAACTACTTATAATGGAAAAATGGTCAAGAGTGAAAATGTGAAATGTGAAAAACTGAAATTCCAGTCAATGCCAATTTTACCCTTATCAACCAATATATCTTAACTACTTTTAATACACGATTTGCTCTATGCATGGAATTATACGCATGTAATCTATTATGGGAAATTATATTCATTTTTCTATGGCAACTATTGAACTTAATACACTAATACATTATCTATTTATCTATGACAACTATTGAACTTAATACACTAATATCGGCTAGAAGAAAACTTAAAACACTATCTATGGAAACTATTAAACTTATAATACACACTAATACATGACTGGAATAAAAATCAAGTTATATGGCAACTCTTTAACCAATTCATCTAATATAGGCAGCTTTAAAAACATTCAATTGAAAACTTAAAACACTGTTGGCAAGCAAAAGGTTTTCTTTGTAAATATAGAAAACCATAATCCTCATTTTTATCTCATATTTTTCACAATTTCTCCTCTCTTTAAAACACGCACAACTAATACCCTTTACCCCACCTTTGCCGCCGCTTACAACAGCTTTGCCGCCACTACTACCGCCCCCTCTACTGCCGCCACCACCTCAGCCGCCACTAGCATTGTCTGAATTCGTGGAAACCTCCACAGGTTTTGTTGTGTTTTCGGTTATGTGTAGTTTCGGTGGTAGATCTGGTGGTTTTGGTGATAGATCATGTAGTTTTGGTAGTGATTTCCCTTGTGGAAAATGTGGGTTTAATGTTTTCTTGGATATGGGAAACAGAGGTGGGTTTGGTGGTGCTGATGTTATTGTGTATTTTTTAGCCTTTCGTTCATATATCTTTTGAGATTGGTTGTGATGTTTTTTATGATGTACACTCCTAGATCTGTTTATGATCAATCTGTGGTTTCAGTTATGTCTTAATGTTGGAATAGATGCGGTGGTTTTGGTGATAGATTTGTTGGTTTCGGTTGTCATTTAGGCTGTTTAAAAGCCAACTGGTGACATGTTTAAACTAGATGAACATGTTTGCTATAAGTGAGCTTGCTTTGGTATTTTACTATATGGGAAGAATTTACATATATTACATATCGATCAGTAAAGAATAGAGTATGAAGAAGATGACTTATATCTTCCTCATTTTGGTTTAATTTCATACAAAGGTCCCTCAAGTATTTAAGTTTTTATAAAAAAGAATTTACATATCTCTGCAAAATGAATTTACGTTGCATTACTTTTCATTTTAACTCTACGTTGTATACCACTTGTCAAACACATTTAGCATAACGGAGAACACAAAAATAGTTAATGACATGGTTGCAGCTTGCATGCCTATCGTATTAGTAGAATTCTTTCTTCCGATTTCTTTAGTACATAAAATTAACTGCCATGCGCATTAATATAGCTTGTTATTCTCATGCATACAAGAAAGCTATAGATATCAAGATACACATTGATGGATATAAGCAATGTTTTAAAAACCGAATTTTTAATCGACCCGGTTAAGTCACCGGGTTACCGGTTCAACCGGCAGGTCGAACTGGTTCTATGAAAAGGAAGATGAGATGAGTTAACCTTAATAGCATACCACCCAAACAACATTTTAACACTAAAATAAACCCAAAACAACAATTAAACTTAGAGCTATGTTTGTATATACAGGAATAATACATAATCAGTTAATCCAACACAAATTACTCCCTAAATAAGTAAATAATGTATAATGAAACAACATTCAGTAACAAACATTTTCAAACTTTTCAAGGCAATAAGTAGATAGAAAGAAACTAAAATTTTTTTATTGCTAATAACAGTTAATGAGTTGTAAACTTTTAATATTAAGACAAGTGATTTGTTGAACCATGTCGCTATAAAATTCCATTTTATCAAGAAGTTTTATACGAAGAGTAACGTGTGTTGTTAGTTTTTATTTCATAACTGATGTAATGTTTTAATTTCAGTTTCATTAAATGTTTTTATATGTTGTTTGATAGAAGTTAAGAATTTTTTCTAGACTTTAGTTATCGTGTAGTACAACCGTTTGCAATTACATTCTGATCGATTCACGTTCTATTTAGAACGCTACACAAAACACTCACCACAATATCACAAATCGTTAATTATCTGCCGCTAGAAATCCGTTGCTATGCACGGGTACTCGTCTAGTCTTAAACTATGTAGTCGTGGTTGAGTACTTGAGATTGTTAAATTCAACAATTCAACCATCCCTAAATATGAAACACGACAACTTGATACAAGTTTATAACTTCTTGTAACCGTGATATATATTTAACCAGAACTTAACTTTCTGTGTCTTACATGCTTTGTTATGTAATTAGTACATCATTCTATACTATTTTATTTGTATTCCTAGAGGCAAACTTTCTATCTAGGGAACATAATTATCATCCGATCATAGAAACAAAGATGTTAAGTTGCCTCTCTTTGAGCAACATTTATGAAAACTTGTATCAAGTTTTGAGTCCCACATCGGCTAAAGGGTAAAAATTATGCTTGTTTTTCCTTAGGAATTTTAATAATTAAAATGCCTTGAAACATATATAATTCTTTTATCCCGGCATTTTATTTGCGATAATCTTTAAGTATCAAGAAAATAAATACAATTACCAAGTCGCACAAATAGATAACTAATTCACTTTTTTGAAATAAACAATAAGTTAATTTAACTTCCAAAAGGAATGCATTAATTCTTGTTAAGAACACAATAAACGTTAAAATTTCAAATTACACTAGTTTTAATACCCGCGCACGCGCGGGGTTTATTTCAAGAAAATAAATACAACTACCAAGTTGCACAAATAGATAACTAATTCACTTTTTTGAAATAAACAATAAGTTAAGTTAACTTCCAAAAGGAATGCATTAATTCTTGTTAAGAA
>LBNU01012029.1:115413-134847 GCA_014162995.1 Artemisia annua
AAAGAGAGAGAATATTGCTAATAACAGTTAATGAGTTTAAACTTTTAATATTAAGACCAAGTGATTGTTGAACCATGTTTTGCTATAAAGATTCCTTTTTATCAAGAAGTTTATACAAAGAGTAATCGTGGTGTTTGTTTAGTTTTTATTTCATAACTGATGTTGTTTTAATTTCAGTTTCCATTAAATGTTTTTATAGTTTTTGATAGAAGTTTAAAATTTTTTCTAAACTTTTAGTTATCGTGTAGTACAACCGTTTTCAAATTACATTCTGATCGGTTCACGTTCTATTTAGAACCTTCACCAAACACTCACCACAATATCACAATCGTTAATATCTGCAGCTTAAAAATCCGTTGCTATGCACGGGTACGTCTAAGTCTATATATTATATAATATATATATATATATATATATATATATAATATATATATATATATATATATATACTATATAATATATATATATATATATATAAAGGATCATGTAAGTTTTAGATTTAACGTGCGGATGTCGCAGACGAATCTCAGCCCTCCATCTAGTAACTATCTGAAAAAGGTGAGTGGCGATCGAAGTATCCGTCCTTTGTTTATAAATGTTAATAATCACAGGTTTTTTTTGAAAAAAATTCAAAAAAATATAAAAAAAGATAACAAAAATCTAAGATCGCTGAAAAATTTTCAGAAAAAATCATTTTCATGTAATCGGTATTGCATATTACGCTTGATTTTGACTTTGTAAAAAAGTCAAGGATCCAAGAGTCCTTGATATCACATAACCATCACTTTTTATGAATGATGATATTAAGTTTTACTAATATCAGAGTTTTTTTTTTTTTTTTTTTTTTTTTTTTTTTTTTTTTTTCATATCACTGTTGGTTTTACATGTATAAAAACTTAATGTCACTGTATGTCTTATGATATCATTGTTAGTCCTATAATCACAATAACTTTTTTTTTTATAAAATTGTTAATATCATTGTAATTATCATGCTTTCTTAATATCAAAGTTAATTTTTTTTAATATCGTAATAAAAAAAACAGTGATATTAAGTTTTTTTACTAATAACAAAGTAACTTTTTAACTAAATATCGTTAATATTATGGTAGGAATCATAATATCGTTAATATCACGGTAATCAAAAACAAAAAAGTGCTCAGACAAATCTGAAAAAATAAAAAAATAAAAGAAGACAACAAGACTAAGGATCGCTGAAAAGGAAAAAAAATCAAAAAATCATTTTCATGGTCAATTGATACCGTGATGTTAGCGACAGATCTTGACTTTTTTACAAAAGTCAAGATGAATTGGCAGCCCAGATCTGTCCGCACATCCGCATAATTATAAAAATCCGCACCTAATCCTCACTCTATAAATGGTTCTTGAAAAAGGGTACACTTTGGTAGAAAAGTAAGAAAAGTGTACAAATCAGCCCCTCCTTCCCCTCCCTTTTTCACACCAAACTACAGGGACCTTATTGTATTTTTCTTCATTCTTTAAGGGAGGTTTTGTATATTCTCACCCTACCCCCCCTCGAAATTTTTTTCCCGCCAAAAAAATATTTTTTGGGGGGGGCCAAAAAATTTTCCGCCAAAATTTTATAACTGTGATGCACCTTTTTATTTTGGTTCATCACAGTTATACAAATTAGTTATATCTATGATGCACCAAAATTTATAACAGATATGCACCAAATGTTGGTTACTTAATATGCTCCTATAACATTTCAATAACTTAGTGTATTATGCTCTTTAAGGGGCATTAGTTGTACAACCAGGAACGAAGCCATGGTAGCCAAGGTAGTGCCGCTTCTCTTTGTTATAGCGGGCTTTATAGATAACGCCAGTGCGTATTAACCATCGTGAATTGATAAAAGGTAAAACAAAATGACTCTGAAACATGTTAGGATAATTGATTTTATTGTATATTAACCATGTAATTAATTAAATATGTGTGTTGAATCAGTCGAAAAATCTCTCTTTTAGACACAAAAGTTGAGGGTTCTAATTCAAAATTTTTCCGGAATAAGTTAATAACATATGTGATTTTATGCACCATTTTATTTTGGTGAATCACAGTTAAAGAAATTAGTTATAACTATGAAGCACAAATTTTTATAACTGAGATGTACAAAAAAATGGCGCATCACAGTTATAAATTTTTTGATATCGAGCCTGTGTTGTCCATGTCTCTGATGTTGCTTCGTGTTCCATTGGCATGGACCAATTTCATTAATATTTCTTCTTTCGGGTGCTTGTTTCTTGTACAAAATAACAGATACGTCGTTATAGTAAAGTTTGTATAGTGTTTTAAAACATTATCATTACACGGGTTCTCATGTAATCTGTACTAGTTAAAGTACTAGTATAAGAATAAGATTAATTATATGTACTTTTTAAGTTCCATTTTAACGAGATTATTGATGATCTTTTTTTTCCTTGTACGAGTAAATGGACGAGGTTTTCCCTCTTTAGGTTAGTTGGGGAGGACGAGCCTTTTTATATGCGTAAATATATTGAATGAATCATGAACATGTAATTGAAAAATGGCGTGTTATATATGATGCTATGACATATACTTACGCGGTAGGAAAGTGTTTGCTACTCCGCATTTAGTAGACGGAATAACCATGATTCTTAGCTATCAACTATTTACAACCTGGACAATCGTGTTTATCCGAATATTATCACGTTTTGCCAGAATCGTACGTGTTTATGCAAAGTTTGCTAGGGGTGAGTGTCCTTGGACCATTGATGTTCAAGTAGGGGACCAACCCCAAGTCATAGATTGGATTATTACCAAAATGGTAGTGATGACAAAAAATAAAGGAAAGAGGACAAGCCAAGCTTTTCAATTTGTTTGGCATGATAAAATATGATTCTTAATTTACTTGCAAGATTATGAGTTAAGTACATAGTTTGTTAGAAACTATAAGCTTGTTCATTCGCGAACTAATTACGGGTGTGATGTATATACTTTACGAACAAAAAAGAGAGATTTTTGCATACGTTAGGCACACACTGTGACTTGCGAGTTGCAAGAGCAAATAGCTTTATCTTGTAATGGTGTTAACGCGCCGAGTTGAGCACAAACTCGACAAAGCTCGTTTAACCGAGAATGTTCAAGTTCGGCTTGTATCGAGCCATGTTGGTAAAGGTCGAGCTTGTCCCGTGGGTTGTTTAAATACTCGAGCTCAGGGATGGACCCAGGATTTTTAACAGGGTGTTGCACAAAAGAAATGTTGGGCTAACTAAAGTTATACCGTAAGAAACGAAAGTAGCAAAATTTTTTTGGGGGGTTGCACATACCACAAAAACGGAAATTTTGAAATCTTTTTGCACTTCGTGACCTAAAATCGGGTGTAGCCCGTGCCACACCTGGCATGTAGGGTCCGTCCATGCTCGAGCTTGATGTGTTTATTATTTATATACTTAAAAGTAGTAAAACGCAGGGAGAAACTTTATTCGACCAATTTACAATTTTTTTTCCCAATGTGACATAGCGGTAAGACACATGATATCCTTACAAAAGTTATAAGATTCAAAACTCACTAGCTATACATTTGGGGATTGGTGGAGAAAAGGCAAAACGATCACGGTGATACTGATACCTGGTTAGGTCGTATACATTTAAGTCAAAGACTCGTGCTTCTTAGATAGTCTGAAAATGAAAAACCTGATCCACTTACTATTTGACATTCTTAATTGTTTGTATGAAGCTTGGATTCAAGCGGACTAATTTTGCTCCTAGCTTTACTTTAGTTTCTGAGGATCATATATGTAAAATCTGATACATGTTTGCTATTTTTAGCAAACCCTAAAGTTCATTTATATAATTTGCACTAACGTGTAATATGATGGTTCTTGTAAGACAAAACTTATGTACCGCACATTTCAAACAAGACATGATAATTATTCATTATCGTACTATAACATTTTGTCACCACTCTTTGAGAATCTGTTCAAATTAAATCTTACAGAAGTTAGTATAACAAAGTCTATACAAAACAATAACACTTCCAAATTAGCCATTTTGCGACTTGTATAGCTGAGGCCACGAAAACAAAGTTGCACACTTTGACACCGATAGATAAACATATAATTCGACAAACCATGTAGATCGGCACACCAAAAGGATAAGATATGATCTCTATTTTTTATATCCCAGTATCTTTCCCTTAAGGCCTTAAGTACGTTTTGTCTTCATTCACACTACTAGGATATAGATTGTTATGTTCTATCGACTACTGTAGTTTAGGGTTTTGAACCTAGAGGTGGGTGCGATGATGGTGGTTGCCACAATAATAGTGCTAATAACGACATATTTAACAAGATGTAGTCCGGGTTCACTCAAGTGGGAATATTGATGTTGATCTATAAGTGATCAAGGAAACCAACAATTACTAACTAGATTACAAAATTTTCATCCATAGCTTCGTGTTATAACTACTAGAAAAAAGGCCATTAGCAACAATTATTTTAACAACAATAAATAAATCGTTGCTAAATTGTGCATTTAGCATCTAATTTTAGCAACGAAATTATTAACAAAGTTACAATTTTTTAGCAATAAAAAATTAGTTGCTATTTCTACAAATGACCATAAATATTTGTTGCTAATTTAGCAACGGCTAGATCAATTTCGTTGCATTCTCAAATTAGCATCAATTGGTGTTAGTTGTTAATTCAACCGGTGCTAATTTTAGATTGCAACGAAATTTGATTAGTCATTTCTAAATTAGCAACAAATATTTATGGTCATTTGTAAAAATATCAATTAACTTTTTTGTTGCTAAAAAATAGCAACTTTGTTAACAATTTTGTTGCTAAAATTAGATGCTAAATGCACAATTTAGCAATGATTTGTCTATGGTTGCTAATGACATTTTTTCTAGCAGTGCGCCACTACTAGAAAAAATGCAATTAGCAATAATTATTTTAACATCAATAGACAAATAGTTTATAAATTGTACATTTAGCATATAATTTTAGCAACAAAATTGTTCACAAAGTTGCTATTTTTTTTAGCAAAAGAAAATTAATTGGTATTTTTACAAATGACCATAAATATTTGTTTCTAATTTAGTAACGACTAAGCAAATTTTGTTGCAATCTAAAATTAGCACCCGTCGAATTAGCAACTAACACCAATTGATGCTAATTCGACAGGTGCTAATTTGATAATGCAACGAAATTACTTTAGTCGTTGCTAAATTAGCAACAAATATTTATGGTCATTTGTAGAAGTAGCAACGAATTTTTTTGTTGCTAAAAAAATTGCAACTTTGTTAACAATTTCGTTGCTAAAAGTAGATGCTAAATGCACAATTTAGCAACGATTTCTCTATTGGTTGTTAAAATAATTTGTTGCTAATGGCATTTTTCCTAGTAGTGAATCAGGACAACAGGCGACGAATAGTTTCCCGTCGACATAATGTCGACGGCATAGGGCGAAAAACGACAAAAATATGGCTTGACCGAGCCAAGCAGCGTTAAATTTTTCATACCAACATTATCCCGTCGACATGTCGACGGGACCATATTGGTCAAACTTTTGGCTCGTCAATTATTGACAGGACTTGGGCGCGAAATTATCCCGCCGGTTAATCCCGTCGATATGTCGACGGGATAATGTTAATCACGAATCATTACGTAATTAACGTGGATTACCTTTTTGGTTTAGCGATCCCGTCGACATGTCGACGGGATTATAAAAGTAAAAATAAATATGCAAAATTAGTGGCGAATATAAATGGCGGGATTTTTCCCGCGTTCATTTTCCCGTCGACATGTCGACTGAATTATCTGCCCAAAAATTCTTCCTATATATATCCTAACAAAATCATTCCCGTCTCATTTTTTTACCTATATACATTATCACAAAAACATTTCCGTCTCATTTTACACATACATTCTTGATTCTCACAAATAAGTCAATCGTCGATCAATTCTTACAAGACACACATGACTTGGCATGGTTGCACAGTTGAAGAGGAGTACTCAAAAATATTGTCACACGAGCTCCTCTTTAATGAAGTTATGCTACATTGGGGTCATGCAGTTTATGAGGAGTATGGTTCTTTTAAGGACGCTGAACCGTGGATGAGAGACAGGATTATCGAATGGTGTAGGAAAAAGTCGTACTACAAAGAGTACATGGAACAGATTGCGGCCAATCTTCCTAACCGCGCGTGGGCCGGGCTTAGAGCGCGTGACCTTAATGCTTCTAAGTCCTGTATACGGAGATAAAGGAAGATTGCTTGCCATTGAGCTAGATTCNCGAGCTACTCGAGTACACTTTCGAGTCGAGTTCGAGCTCGAATGTACTCAGCTCGTGAGGCTCGCGAGCCCTTATCGAGCTTCAATGATATTACTCTTTTACCCTTTTATATACATGTAGTTACGTAATTGTCATAAAATCGAGTCGAGTCGAGCTTATTTTTCATCGAGTTCGAGATTTAGATGTGGCAACAATCGAGCTCGAGTCGAGTTTCGAGCTCGAGTTTGAGATAACGAGCCGAGCTCGAGCTTGAAATCCAAAGCTCGAACGAGCTCGAGCCGAGTTTCGAGCTCGAGTTTTACTAATCGAGTCGAGCTCGAGCTTGGCAGTACTCGGCTCGACTCGGCTCGTTTACACCCCAGCTTGTGACATTATCTTGTACTGCTACACGCTTACATCATTTTCAGTACAATTATTTACGATTGAAACGTCTGTTTAATTTACTTTTTAGGGAACGTGAGAATTTGTAGTAAAGTAATGTGATTTTTTTTACATTGGTATGCATGTGAGATAAAATAAAATAACTAGTATGATCGAACACGTGAAGCATATCGATCCATGGAGGCATGGAGCATACAAAGCCTACGTAAACAAAAAAGAACAAAAAAAACTAGACGAAAATTATATTGGTTTTTAAGTTAAATGGTATGCCTAAGCTTAAGCCTAAACAATTCAATGTATAACACATGGCAATTTGGCATGTATGTTTTCTCTCTTGATCTTGTTGTAACCTTTCATCTATACTTGTGTCATAATCTTCTTATTAAGCAAGCCAATTAGCCATCTATACTTGTAACCTTTCATTACATGTAACCTTTCATCTAAATACTGCTGTTTAAGTTATATTAGACGATTATTCATGCATAACAATGAGATTTTATAAAGACAAACATTTAAAGTTGTGATATTCTGCTTATTCAAATTCATCAACTCTGAACTAACAAAATAATAAAAAAAATTGTAATTAATAGGATGTCTTGTATAATAGAGTTTGTAATTAATAGGATGTCTTTTTTTCTTTTTTTGAAACTATATTAAAAAAAAATTGTCAAAAGTTGTCATGCATGTTATTGAAATTTTGAGTGGGAAAATTGTTAATGCAATACTTCATTAAGGAAATATGTTTGAATTTTATGTAAGAATTTAGTTTTAAAAGGGTATTTTAGGAAAAGATTAGTTTTCTTAGCTCGGTAATTAAGTTCACTTAAGTTTATCATTTTATAACATGTACTATTACATGCTATTAGAGTTTTCGTTATGTCGATTTCATTATATATAGTATGCATTAAACTACAAATGCATATACTCTTTTAAGTTTCGGTAAATGGAAATATCATTTCGACTCGAGCAATTGAAAAGGGGATAGATGCCTAGGAGTAAGATTGTCAAAAAGTAATTTATGTAGGGACTGCATACAATATTGCTTTATTCTTTTGGGTGTTCGGTGTACTAAAGTCAAACCCTACGAACTTCTAGAATCTTTTTTATTACACAACAATCAAATTATATTCCAATATAAAATAATAATGGAATGCTTAAAAATAATCAAAATATTATTCCTTATTCTTCAAAATTATCGTTTATAAATAAAACCAAACATTTCAAAAAGAAACATTAAATCACTACATTATGGAGCTAATAAAATTTCAATATAACATTTTTATAAAATTCTAATAGTAACAAAGTTTCATGATTGTTCTAACTAAGTCATGCAAACTTTAAGTTAACTGCAAAAAATCAAAAATCATTCAAGTTTAATAATGATCAATTATAGTATTAATGTTCAAAAATATGTTTAAGATATTTATATGGGAAATGGATCCGGTGAGAAGTTTAATTGAAATAAGAAATGTGAAAAGTAATTTTAGTCACATATTTCAAATGAGGATGTAAAACTTGAAAGAGCTTTTAGGCTTGGGCCTTAACATATTATTTAACAAATATATGAATGTATGATGAATTTTTTTTTTTTTTTTTTTTTTTGAACGGTAATTGAATTAAAACCAAAACTCTCTAGCAAGGAGCTAAAAAGAGAAATTACAAAGGCGAATTAAGCCAAGAGTTCCAACAACTAACTATACTACCTCTACTCTTAAGCCAAGAAAATGAAAAAATACGTATATTATCAAAAAGATCACTTTTCCTCATCGGGTGATCATTAAAGGTAACGCTATTACGAAACCTCCATAAAACCCACAAAGTAGCCGCTGAAATGGCATACATACGGTCTTTAGAAACTTTTGAAGCTCTCCAATTCTCGAACCAATGTAACCAATCGGAACTAGAAGAGAAGGATGGCATATTAGTGTTTGACCACGTGCGAACAAGACGCCAAACGCTAGAAGCCGTATCACAACCGAAGAAAACATGATCATTAGACTCCATAGCAACATTGCACGATGGGCAAGCAATAGAAGTAATTTCGATCCCTCGCAAAGAAAGATTTAAACGATTCGGAAGCCTATCAAGAATGAGCCGCCAAATGAAAACGTTTATCTTACGAGGAAAAAACTTAGACCACCTGGAACTAGGATGAAGCGATGGAAGCAAGCAATTGTCAATGTGAGATCTCGTGGCTTGGACCGAAAAAGTATCATCGTCAGAGATTTTCCATGACCAAGTGTCAGGACCGTTGTTAAAAGAAACATGCCCTATCTCTGATATCATAACATCAAGAGCTTCGACATTTCGGCTTCCTAAATTTTGCCTGCTCCAATTCCATATCCAAACGCCATTGGAAAAACGGTCCGCAAGAAAACAATTTGGATTAGAGTCTAAGTGGTATAGTCTGTTGTATCTAGAGCATAAAGGCCCGTTTCCATCCCAATTATCTTTCCAAAAACGAATGGCCATACCGTCGCCTACTTTACGACACAAAGAATCTGACGGGATAATATCACGATAATGCAAACTAGAGTAGGATGAAATAATGGAAGACCAAATACCGCTACTATTGCAGCCCTTCAGATCAAAACCGGCTTCATCACCATGAATAGCTTTAATCACACGAACCCATAAAGAGTCCGGGCTATGAATGAAACGCCATCGCCATTTTTGGAGAAGAGCTAGGTTGAAAGCTTTTAGACTACCAATCTCCAAACCACCTTTATCAAAGGACGCCAAGATATTATCCCATTTGATCCATGCCATTTTTCTTTTATCACTACTGCCTCCCCAAAAGAAAGAAGCCCGTCTGGATTCTAAAGATTTGAGAACAGATTCAGGGCACTTGAAAATCGACATATAATATATGCCAATACTTCCAAGCACAGCTTTAATGAGAGTTAAACGGCCACCAATAGAGAGCAAATTAGCTTTCCACTAAGAGAGTTTAACACAAAAGCGATCAATCAGGCGATGCCAATTAACAAGAAGATTCATATTAGAGCCAATTGGTAATCCAAGGTAAGAGAATGGAATATTACCAGAAGAGCATCCCGTGTCTCGCGCCATGTTTTCAGAGTCTATCAAGCTCACGCCAAGGCCATAAACTTGAGACTTAGAAACATTAATTTTGAGCCCTGAAGCAAGATAAAAGACATTCAAAATTCTGATAATGTTGTCCATGTCTTGCTTGTTCCAATCGGATATAATCACCACATCATCCGCGTAAAAAAGATGTGAAATATTTAAACTCGTATTTCCCACCTTTGTACCACGAAGAAGGCCAGAAGAAACCGCTTCTTTTAAAGCATAATGTAACCCTTCCATAACAATAATGAACAAGAAAGGGCTTAGAGGGTCTCCTTGACGAAGACCGCGTTTGATCGAGAATTCACGAGAAGGACTCCCATTAACTAAAACTGACGCTCGAGCCGAATGAAGACACATTTGAATCCACCTCCTCCATTTACTACCAAACCCAAGACTCGTAAGCATATGATCCAGATACTTCCAGCTGACAGAGTCGAAAGCTTTTTCAAAATCGAATTTAAACATCATAAGCCTTCGATTCTTCCTTTTATACCACGACATAATTTCACCAAGCATTAAAGAACCGTCAAGGATTTGTCTACCCGATATAAAAGCCGATTGCTCGTGACCAATCACTTTATTAACAACTTTAGCTAATCGATTAGCTAAGATTTTCGCGATAATTTTGTATTGCATACCTATCAAAGAGATAGGCCGAAAATCTTTAATATGAATAGGGTTCGAAACCTTCGGGATAAGCGTGATAAAGGACGAATTGACGCCTTTAGGGATAGTAAACGTATCGAACGTATGTCTCACAGCATCAACAACATCATCTTTCAAAAGATCCCAATAATTTTTAAGAAAGAGAAACGAAAACCCGTCTGGCCCCGGGGCCTTTTGGCTACCACAATCCCAAACTGCCATTTTGATTTCATCCAGAGTCACGGCCTTTTCCAGCTGAATATTGTCTTCATTGTTTAGAGAAGCATGTGGAATAACAGTAGGAAGATCCATCATAGTGTCTGAGGACTTGAACTTATCTTTATAAAAATTATGAAAAGCCATTTTAACATGTAGAGGATCGGTGACCCAAACGCCATTTTGCATAATACCTTTTACCATTTGTTGATGTCTTTTTTGATTCAAAATTCCATGAAAGAATTTTGAGTTTTCGTCTCCTTCAACGTCCCATTTAACTCTAGCTTTTTGAGCCATGTCCATTTCCTCTATTTTTTGAATGTCGTCACACTCTTTTATCAGGTTCAATCGTTCCTCTTTCTCTTCCTCTAAAGCAATACCAGAATCAATCTTACCCTCAATAACTGATAGCCTGGAATTAATTTCATGCTTACGATAGGCCTCACTTTGTTTTGCAAGAAGATTCCAATGTTTAATTTTTTGTTTAATGGTTTTCAACTTATCATGAAAAGTCAAACGAGAGTTACGCTGAGAACATTCTGTGTAGGCATTCACAACACAATCATTGAAACCTTCACGTTGCAGCCACGAGTGAAAAAATTTAAAAGGAACCGGTCCATAGTCTACCTTTTCATGATGAAGCAATAACGGAGTATGATCTGAACACCCGCGAGGAAGAGCAAAAACTTTATAATCAGGGAAAGAATCTATGACTGAATGAGATACAAGAAACCGATCTAATTTGCTCATCTTTGTGCCCGCCTTATTCATCCAAGTAAACTTACGACCTCCAAGGGGTAACTCAAATAACCCTGCATCATCAATAAACGAGTTAAAAATATGAGCTTGAGAACGTATAAAATCAGTACCATATCTTTCACTTTCGATCCGAACTTCATTAAAGTCACCAAAGATGACGTATTGTCCTTCATGATTTGCAATGAAATCTAGTAATCTGTTCCATAAGGACGCTTTCTCAGATGGCTCTTGAGGTCCATATATGTTTATCATATAAAACACCTCATCGGAGTTTGCCCATTTACCTTTAACAATAATGTACCGATCGTCGCACCAAATTCGATCTTTAGCAAAAACATTAGGGTCCCAGATGGAAATCAAACCCCCTGATCTTCCACGAGATAAACTACACGCGTAATCAAAAACATAGTTACCCCACATGTTCTTAATACGAAACAATTCGAGACGAGTCATTTTGGATTCTTGAACACCTAGGAATTCAATATTATTCTTGAAACACATTTCCTTGATCCATACTTGTTTTCTCCTCTTCTTAGTACCCCGAATGTTAATAGAAAGCACCTTCATTTGTCTACAATCGATACTCCAATACTATCAATCAGTCTATGCAGGGATTTGTGGCACCCTCTAACATCATACCCCAATTTTTCCCCGACCTCTATAAGCTTAGACATTTCATGGATAACCGAGATGCCTTTAATATCTTTCTTTCGAAATTTACAAAAGGAAGTAGAGCAAGATTTGGATCTTACTGTTGGGCCATTCCATGTTTCTTTGAAGTGTTCAAAGCCTGGGGGACGGCTCAAATCTGATTCGGTTTTCTCATTATCCTCCTTATCAATAACTAGTTTCTCCCCTTCTTCTTTCTCATTTCCCATGTTACTTTGGAAACTCTCTTCTTCTTCCACAGCTTCTTCTTTATTTTCCTCTCTTTTTTCCTCCTGCTGAACCTCATCAAAGTCCTCCTCGTTTACTGAATTCTCTTCATTATTAATATCTTCATCTACTTTAGAATCGGTTTCATCTGTTTCAGAATCTTCGATATCTATATTCCAGGTTCCCAATTCATGTATAAATACATCATACTCCTCCCCATGAATACTTACTTTCGTTGTTTCAGAAATAAAGTTCATGTGCTTTGTGGCAACACAAACTCTTCCCAGACTCATTGCACCTGTTTCATCCTTTTCGAAGAACATAAACCTCCCCACCGATGAAGCTATTTTTTTGAATGCATTTGATCCCCATGCGCACAATGGTAATCCTAATATTTCAACCCACACCATTCTTTCATCCATATAAAATTTCTTAGAAACCGGTTTGATATGGGAGAAGAACGACTTCAAATTCGTGTTACTTTTGAAAACATTGCAGGACTCTATGGTTTGAAAATGTAACCATAGCCACAGACCGCCAATATAATGAATCTTGACCTTATCAAATCCTTCCTCTTTGATGATCCGATAAAGGTTGCTCATTGTTTCCACACTTTTTACCTTCACTAATGCTACCTCCATTGAATTAGTTATTTGGACCAATTCATCATCGGATAGTGAAATGGTTTTGTTAGCTACGTCCTGTTTCTGTGGCCTATTCACTGCCCCTCCGTGCAGACAAGATGCATAAGACTGTTTGTTTTTTGAAGAGACTTCTTCCCCTTTTCTATATGTTTAATTGGAACATGACCATAAGTTTTCGCCATACCTTCCGTATTTTTTGTTTCAGTCTTTCCATGTCTCTGGAAATGTGCAACTGATGCGAACATGTGATAGCTCCCGATCCAAATGTCTGCTAATGATTTTGCAAAATCTTCCTTATTCTTGATGCCAATGAATCTAACAAAACCAAACCTTTTCCCTGCTTTTGATCTTTTGTTAGGTATGAACGCATCCACAATACGGCCATGTTTTTCACACACCTGCCACAATTGCTTGGCGTCAATGTAATCAGGGAAATTCGTTACGAAAAACGAGGTAGCAATTTTCTCTACATCATTTTGAAACGGATTTGGATCGGATGCAGAGTGTCTGTTTGTTGTTTCTGAATTTCCAGTGCCATCCATTTGAATCTTTGATTGTTGATGTGTTCCTGACCATCGTATCCCTCCCAATCGTAATTCCGGTGAAAAATCAGGCGGATGTTTGGGTGGAGGCGTTTGATTGCGCGAGTGGTGTAGTAGGATGAAGAGGAGAGTGTGGTGGTTGTTTGGGAGGTGGCGGTGATGAAGAGGAGGGTGTGGTGGAGCGGCGGTGAGGTGTTGCAGGGTGGGTGGCGGCTAGGGTTGCAGGGTGGGTGGCGGTGATGACATGAATGTATGATGAATTAGATATTGGGTAAGAGCTTATTTTCTATTGAATAAAATAAAATAAAATAATAGAGAGCTTATTTAAGAAAACAAAGTATGTGACTATTAGTTAATTGAAATATTTGGCCTTTCCAAAAGAAAGATAAATCTCATAATTAATACCTTGATCGTGAACTTAAAATTATTGAAACTTTCAAAGCAAAACTGCAAAGACTTATTCCATGTAATATTGTATGTACTATATGGGTGTATAAAAAGTTTAGAGAAAATAAGATCGATGTAATCTAGCTTCATGTGTGGTGTCATTTGGATGGTTTAACTCGGGGGTCAGATTTCAAGTGTGGTGCCGTTTATTAAAAACAAAAAATATATTAAATAAAATAAAATAAAATAAAATCTAGCTTCATGTGTAACATCAATATAAGGAAGTGTTTCTTTGATGGTTTTACACTGTAGGTGTAAATTGACAATCAAAAATGTTTGTTTGATATAAAAATGTGGGCTTGAAGATTGGCTTGAATGCTAAATATATGTCATAAACGACTCCAATCCATAAAGTCATGTTTACAAAACAAACGACTCCAATCCATAAAGTCATGTTTACAAAAAAAACTCTCCTATTTTTGCATCTTTTCTAAAAAAAGCACCAAATCTAAATTTAAAACTTATTTTATAAGAAAAACTTAATTAAATTTCTTTTATATATTTTAAAAATAATAATATTCTATCATTTATATATTTTCTATCTGCTACCATTTTCTTTAAAACTTACACCAAATATAAATTTAATTCTAATCTATCATAATCCAAATCTAAATTCGTATCCAAATCCCTTAACAAACAAAACAGAGACCTAAGAGCAGTGTTGCAAAAATCAGCCGAATCGGCCGATTAATCGGCGATTAATCGGTAATCGGCCCAGGACCTTGGAGAGAATTCCACGGAAATCGGCCGATTAATCGGCCGAGTCAAGAAAATCGGCCGATTAATCGGTAAAAAATCGCTAATCGGCCCCGGACCGCCTCACTACCGATTCACGATTTTTGCAACATTGCCTAAGAGAAAAGATTATCCCAAATTTTCTAAAGACTCAGTGAATTAATTCTAACCATTTATTTTTTTAATCAAATTTAGTATTTATACATGTCTAAGTATATTATGTTTTGAATTTTATATAATAGTTAAGCTTTTCGTGATTTAAGGGGTCTCAATCGTAGTTTTGAAAAGGTCACTCAAATCAATGAGACGGCCCTGATATGTTTGCGTAAGTAAATGTTAAAATAAAGATATTGCATGTTTTAAAAAAATTTAACACTCGATGTATCGTGCGGGTATAATAATTGTTATAAATTATAATAGTTGTGGAGTAGTTAACGTCTATTTGAACTATAGTAGCAACTCCAATGTCTCTACGAAATTACAGCTTTCATATAGAATGAGAAAGACGTAAAAGATGTCCAGTGATCCCTCTTGTTTGACTAAACTTAAATAATCTAAGTTGCCATTTCTTATAAGGCTATAAACCATTGGTTCTACGTAACACAATTTTTTTTAGCTTCTGATTCATTTGACTATTTGATCATTCATTGATAAGATACTTGTATAGTAAAACAAGCGAGAATAAACGTACATACCTGCACATGATAATTGAAAATATGATTAAACAGAATCATATCATATTTTCTATTAGTTAAATAACGTAAAACATGATAATAAGTATGTGACAATACGTATTTTGTTCAAATTGAAAAATTCGGTTTAGCGGACTTGTATATCTCCACTCCAACACGACCCATTTAGTTAATCGTTTGAAAAGTCCAATCTAAACACCACGTGTTTATTTTTGTCAAATAAATATGAGATTGAATCTTATGTTTAAAATACTTTTAACTTTTAGTTGATTACGTACATTATAAGATTTGTTCTATTATATTTAATATAGTATTTTGAGTTAACTACATTTTTGGTCCTCGTGGTTTATCGGGTATAACGGTTTTGGTCCAATAGTTTAAAAAGTAACGGATCTAGTCCAGAACCCGCTGACCCGAAATACTTTTGGTCCAATTTTCGTTGACCATAGGTTTGACTAGTTAAAAAAACATGATATGACTAAAATACCCTCACCCTTACGCACAGAATTTGCACCATTCGTCCCTGAGCTAACGGCCGTCAGTTCTGTTACTTTAAAAAAAAATCAATTTTTTTTTTAAAAAAAAATCGAAAAAAAATGTTAGAAAAAACATTCAAAAAAGAAATTTGAAAAAAAAATCAAAAAAATATTTTCGCTAAAAAGGTTTCCAAAAAAAATTTCAAAAACGTTTTTTTTCAATTTTTTTTTCTAAAAGATTTTACGAAAATAATTTTAGAAAAAAAAATTCAAAAAAAATATTTTTTGTAAAAAATTTCAAAAAAATATTTTCGCTAAAAAAAATTCTAAAATTTTGTTCCTCACAAATTTTGAAAAAAATATTTTAGAAAAAAAAATTGAAAAATAAAAAAAATAATTGAAATTTTTTTTCTATAACTTTTTTTTTCAAAATTTATTTTTCTATAAAATTTTAGAAAAAAAAACATTTGAAAAAAAATTCTAAAATATTTTCTAAAAAAATTTTGAAAAAAAAAAGTTTTTGAAAATAAAATTCAAAAAAAAATTACTAACGAA
Organism: Artemisia annua; assembly: GCA_014162995.1. Taxonomy (NCBI): domain Eukaryota; kingdom Viridiplantae; phylum Streptophyta; class Magnoliopsida; order Asterales; family Asteraceae; genus Artemisia; species Artemisia annua. The sequence goes on from LBNU01012029.1 coordinate 131,754, forward strand.
GAAATACGGACGAAAACATAAAAAAGCGGACAAAACCGTATGAAAACTTAAGAAAAACGGACGAAAACATAAAAAAGCGGAAAAAAACCATATGAAAACGTAAGAAAAACGGACGAAAACGAATAAAAAATGACGAAAACATAAAAAAGCGGACAAAACCGTATGAAAACGTAAGAAAAACGGACGAAAACGAATAAAAACAGATTAAAACGGACAAACACGTATGAAAACGTAAGAAAAACGGATGAAAACGTATAAAAACGTATAAAAACGTAATAAAAACGAACAAAAACGTATAAAAACGGATTAGAACGTATTAAAACGGACAAAAAAGTATGAAAACGTAAGAAAAACGGACGAAAACGAATAAAAACGAATGAAAACGTATAAAAACGGACAAAACCGAATGAAAACGTAAGAAAAACGGATTAAAACGTATTAAAACGGACAAAAAGGTATGAAAATGTAAGAAAAACGGACGAAAACGACTAAAAACGGACGAAAATGTATAAAACGGACAAAACCGTATGAAAACGTAAGAAAAACGGACAAAAATGTATAAAGGTCTAACGATGCAAATGATTGTTGGCTAAATGGACTAACGTTGCCACATGATAACTAACAGAACTGACGGCTGTTAGCTCAGAGATGAATGGTGCAAATTCTGTGCGTAAATTCGAGGGTATTTTAATCATATCACGTTTTTTTAAAACTATTGGACCAAAAGTGTTACGGGTCGTCGGATCTTGGACTGGATCCGTTACTTTTTAAACTATTGGACCAAAACCGTTATACCCGGTAAACCACGAGGACCAAAAATGTAGTTAACTCTAGTATTTTTCTCGCGTGAATATGATGGTTCTAGATTTAAATTGTATAAACTGATAGCTAACACATTCAAATATAATTACACAAACAAACAATTTTATTTTAGTCAGATTAAAATTGAATCAGATTCTGATTTTTTAGCCACAAATTCAAATTCAGATACAAAAAATCATATTTATATCCAGAAACTCTTAATAAACGAACAACACCACTTAAAGATGGAGGGATTAAAATGACAAGCTTATTAAGTACTCTGTATTAAGTATAAACCATAGTTTTAAAAGGCATGCAACGACCCTGTAAAGGCCTTCAAAAGTGTGACGCTTTATCATGCCGTCACGTAACACCTTATTCCACGTCTTTTTGTAAATTCCATATATATAAAATATGATATAAATATATAAATATTTTTATATTTTGTGTCGCCTTATGCCACGCCTTATAAACGCAAATGCTTCGCCTTTTCCACGAAGACGTAAGACTTGATCATGTCGCCACGCCTCGCGCTCTTTGTAACCTTTGTAGTAACCCAAGTTTTAGATGAAAACTTGTGAATTTTTTCTTAGAAATGAAAGTTTTCTTGGAGGTATTGAATTTAGTATTCTAGTTAAGATGAGGGGCTATAACTGAGAAAGCAAACCAAAACAGGAATGTCGTTAAGAATGGATTCCATAAACTTAACCATGGTTGAATAATTCAAATAGTCAACTCAAGTTTGATTTCGGCGCATATTGCGGCTAACATTAACCCATCAAATTCACGTGTTTGCCACGTGGGTACTTCACTCTACTACATTCTCTTCACCATACAACGCATTTCCATCCAACGGTGTACAATGAAGCATTTCCAGATGTAATTATGGCAGACGTACACATGTCAAGTTTCTGGCGTTTGGATGCTACTATGCTAGGCAGAAGTTGGTGGCTAACGCGCGCCGTAAGCGCGGTCTAGTAACTTGTAATTTGTACTCCCTCCGTCTCAAAATAATGGTCCACACCTTATTAAGATGTCTCAAATTAATTGTCTAATTTCCATATTAAATAATAAAAAGGGAATAAAGTGAGTGAATATTCTATTTAAGTGGTTAAAAATTGGAGTGGTATCACTTGTATTAAACTGTGTGATTTTTGTCTCCTGACAATAATTTTGAGACAGAGTGAGTAATATATTTTTCTTTTAAATTACATGATTTAAGTTTTGTTTATATTTTGCTAAACCAAAATTTCGTATGCTTTTAGGCATTAGTTTGATATTATCAATTAAACTTGAACTTTCTTTTCAAATCAAACAATACACTTGATACAAATTAGTTAAAGGCCAAAATGTAGTTTAATATCCTGAACTAGCGGAACTTTTAGTACTTTAAACTATTAAAGATATATGATGGTACCCTGAATTTGATTAAATGGAATCTCTACTACGCTAAACTCACTTAATAGTTAATCTCGTTAGGAATTTAACATATGTTATCAATGCCCAATAGACACCCGTTAGAGAAACCCTTAATCTTTTATGGTGTTGATATAAGATTATGGATGAATTTCGTTTCTTCTCTTACTTTCATGATTAATTTTATATATATCGAAAGTACAATCACTTAATGTACAATATACAATATTTTTAAAGCATGTTTTGGTTAATGTGAAAATTCTAAATTTAATCAGGGGAGATATGAAATTGACCTAAAATATTGCAACTTTTTACGGTTCTGGCCAAAGTTGTATATGAGGATGTACAAGCTGCGTAATCGTACAGGGCCTTATTTTATATATATATATATATATATATATATATATATATATATATATATATATATATATATATATATATATATATATATATATATATATATATATATATGACTACAAGTATTTAGATTCAAGAAGTCTAATAAAAAGAATTCTAACATGAGCACTTTTAAAATATTTGTTTCTCTTTTAATCTTTTTACAAAAAAATTTACCTTCTATTATAGGTTTTACTTTTATTTTTAAACTGAATTCTGTATTGAACCTCCATAAACTTAGGGTGTGTTTGTTTTTTTAAAAATGTCTTACTAGCCCTCTTACTCCCTCTTACTCTTACCAGTAAGAGGTGGGCAGACGTTTGGCCTTTTTTTTTTTTTTTTTTTTTTTTTTTTTTTTTTTGTTATTTTTTTTTGTATATTTATTTGTTTTTTTTTTTTTTTTTTTTTTTTTTTTTTTTTTTTTTTTTTTTTTTTTTTTTTTTTTTTTTTTTTTTTTTTTTTTTTTTTTTTTTTTTTTTTT